>CAUYLG010028428.1:0-126100 GCA_963573385.1 Cacajao melanocephalus | reverse complement strand
GGGGGGAGCTAGGGGAGGGACAGCAGGGGGTGGGGAGTTGGGGAGGGATAACAAGGGGAGAAATGCCAGATATAGGTGATGAGGAGGAAGGCAGCAAACCACATTGCCATGTATGTACCTATGCAACAATCCTGCATGTTCATCACATGTACCCCAAAACTAAAACGTAATAAAATATATACATATACATATATATATATATATATATATATATATATAGCAAAGCAATAATTTAAAGACAAAATTTAATTAAAAAAAAAGCAGGGAGGTAAGACTTAGAAAACTCTTCAGCTTGGTCATATAAAGAGTAAAAAACTTGTGTTAAGGTTAGGAAACCATGGGTGTAGCCCTGCGACCATTTGCTAAAGGGATTAGCATAGGCAGAAGGGATGTAGGTCCTATTCCTCAAGACAAGGAAGAAAGACCCCCAGAGGTGCCTGGGTATGGTGGCTCACACCTGTAATCCCAGCACTTTGGAAGGCCGAGGCAGGCGGATCGCTTGAGATCAGGAGTTCGAGACCAGCCTGGCCAACATGGCAAAATCCCATCTCTAGTAAAAATACAAAAATTAGCCAGGTGTTGTGGCAGGAACCTGTAATCCCAGCTATTTGGGAGGCTGAGGCAGGAGAATCGCTTGAACCTGGAGACAGAGGTTGCTAAGATTGTACTACTGCATTCTGGCTTGGAAGACAGAGCAAGACTTTATCTCAAAAACACAAAAGAAAGATCCCAAAGAGATTTCAGAGTTCTTTGATGCTGCTCCTCCCATCACAAGCCCAGAGGCCTACAAGAACAGAATGGTTTCAGGGAACAGGACTAGGCTGCTCTCCATGGATTCAGGTTCCTTGTCTATGGTTATCTCAAGACTGTTCCAACATCCCACCCATGGCTCTGATGGCCTCAGGTATCACTCCTGCTGCATCTCTAGAAGGCACAAGTCATATTCCTTGGTGGTGTTCACCTGCTGCTAATCCTGCAGTGTTACAGAAAGCAAGAGCTGTGGAGGTTTCATAGCCACATTTCAAAGGACATTGTAGAAAGCCTGGGAGCTCAGACAAAGACTTGTCTTGGGGCAGAGCCACCGCAGAGAGCCCCTCCTAGAGCAATGTTGAGCAGAAATGTGACTAAGCTGCCACAGAGACGCTCCACCAAAACAATGCATAGTGTTGCCATGGGAACGGACAACCACCAGGCCCCCAGAACTGTGAAGTCCCTAACAACATGCAAAACCCACCTGGGAAAGAAAACTTCAGGCACTGGAACTCAAACTATATAAGCAGCTACTCAGGTTGCATCCATCAGAGCCACAGGAACAGGATTGCCTGAGACCTTCCAACTCCTACCCCACTGTGTCCAGAAGATGGTACATGCAGTCAAAAGAGATTATTCCCTAGCTTTAAGTGACTTTAAGATTTAATGTCTTACCTGGTGGGTTTCAGACTTGCTTGGAGCAGGTGTGTGTGTGTATGTGTGTGTGTATATATATATATATGTGTGTGTGTGTGTGTGTGTGTGTGTGTGTGTGTGTGTGTGTAGAGAGAGCGAGCTAGCCCAATTTGAAAAACTGAAAAATGTTATTACAACTGGGTGCCAATTGAATGTCCTGATAATTTATTGATGACCTGTTATCGGAAAGGAAGGTAGTGTTCTGTGCAAAAGTAATTCTAAGAGAAAGATGTTTTATATCTTCAAGAGTTTTACAAGAGAAGAAAGTATTATAAATGTTCTTAGTAAGATAAGAGTTCCTGAGACCACATGAAACATTTGAGGCTCATGACATGAAAAGATCAAGGAGGTCAAGCCACGAGCAGCTTTGGTGGCAGAAGATGAGAATGACTCTCTTTGGAGGGAATCAAATTGAGCCTTAGGCAAGAGAACTTGGAATCACACAGGCAGTCTTGATGAGGATGGGGTGAACATGGGAAGGAAAAGGAAATTGCAGACAGAGGAAACAGCAGAAGTCAATTTATTAGCATTATATATATATAATATACATTATATATAATATATATATTATATATAATATCTATATTAGCATTTTGTATATATTATATAATGTATAGATTTATATTATATAATATATATTATATCTTTATTATATATAAATATATAATATATAATATAAATATATAATATATATATATATATCTCCTTTTTTACTTATTAAAGAATCTGGTAGGACAACTTATGATAATGTTCTATTCAGCCCAATGAACATATTCAAAATCAATTATTCTTCAGGATTATATATTTTTCCATGTGGATAAGCTTTTCCCACAGTACTAACATGTATCATTGCAGAAAGATTCTCTTTCCACAATTTGTTTCACTGTTCATTTCACTATACATTAAACAGTAGAAATAAAGAAAGTGAAGCATAGATTGATTTTCTTGATACCTAGTTGGTAGTTTGACATGGTGGGAGTTTTGTTCATTAATTATAAAGTAACATGATGGATATTCCAATCATCATAAAGACTAAAGGGGCTAAATAATTCTTTTAAAAACAAATATTTTTAAAAAACAAATACAAAATTTTGAGAGCAGTTTTATTCTCAAGAAGTAGCAAGTTACCTAGCAAAAAAAAATTCTACAACTCTTATTAATTACAGTCAACTCATTTTTGTAGACTTAACTCTTTTTGGTAATTTTGTGAACATTAGCAAAGCCTTATTTCCAGTTTTTTTTTCACACATATCACACTCTTTATTTTATAATGATATCTTTTTTAAATTATACTTTAAGTTCTGGGATACACGTGCAGAATGTGCAGGTTACATAGGCACACACGTGCCATGGTGGTTTGCTGCACCCATCAACTCATCACCTACATTAGGTATTTCTTCTAATGCTCTCCCTCCCCTAGCCCCCTAACCCCTGACAGGCCCCAGTGTGTGATGTTCCCTTCCTTGTGTCCATGTGTTCTCATTGTTCAACTCCCAATTCTGAGTGAGAACATGTGGTGTTTGATTTTCTATCCTGTGTTAGTTTGCTGAGAATGAGGGTTTCCAGCTTCATCTACGTCCCTGTAAAGGACATAAACTCATTCTTTTTAATGGCTGCATAGTATTCCATGGTGTATATGTGCCATATATTCTTTATCTAGTCTATCATTGATGGGCATTTGGGTTTGTTCTAAGTCTTTGCTATTATGAACAGTGCTTCAATAAACGTACGTGTACATGTGTCTTTATAGTAGAATGATTTATAACTCTTTGGGTTTATACCCAGTAATGGGATTGCTGGGACAAATGATATTTCTGGTTCTAAATCCTTGAGGAATCACCATACTGTCTTCAACAATGATTGAACTAATTTACACTCCCACCAATAGTGTAAAAGCATTCCTATTTCTCCACATCCTCTCCAGCATCTGTTGTTTCCTGACTTTTTAATGATCACCATTCTAAGTGGTGTCAGATGATATCTCATTGTGGTTTTGATTTGCATTTCTCTAATGATCAGTGATGATGAGCTTTTTTTCATATATTTGTTGGCTGCATAAATGTCTTCTTTTAAGAAGTGTCTGTTGATATCCTTCACCCACTTTTTGATGTTTTTTTTTGTTTCTCTGTAAACTTGTTTAAGTTATTTATAGATTCTGGATGTTAGCTTTTTGTCAGATGAATAGATTGCAAACATTTTCTCCCATTCTGTAGGTTGCCTGTTGACTTTGATGATAGTTTCTTTTGCTGTGCAGAAACTCTTTAGTTTAATTAGATCCCATTTGTCAATTTTGGCTTTTGTTGCTATTGCTTTTGGTGTTTTAGTCATGAGGTCTTTGCCTATGCCTATGTCCTGAATGCTATTGTCTAGGTTTTCTTCTAGGGTTTTTATGGTTTTAGGTCTTATGTTTAAATCTTTAATCCATCTTGAGTTAATTTTTGTGTAAGGTATAAGGAAGGGGTCCAGTTTTAGTTTTCTGCATATGGCTAGCCAGTTTCCTCAACACTATTTATTAAATACGGAATCCTTTCCCCATTGCTTATTTTTGTCAGGTTTGTCAAAGTTCAGATGGTTGTAGATGTGTGGTGCTATTTCTGAGGCCTCCGTTCTGTTCCATTGGTTTATATATCTGTTTTGGTACCAGTGCTAGACTGTTTTGGTTACTGTATTTCTAGTTTTAAAACTTTTTGTCTAACTAGTTTTCATGTCACAATAATTCAATTGATCTGAAATATGAACAATAATCTGGTGGTTTTCTTTAAATCCGCTGCAAAATTCCTTGTTTGGAGGGGTGTCTTCTATGGCTAGCAGACAACAATCTAGCTTGAATTGTTAATTCATCTCTACATTGGAAACTTTGCAATTTTTTTCTTTAATTCTTCAGATAAAAAAATTGCTAATAAAAGAAATAAATGGATCCAAAACATTTGCCAGTAAGTGATTTTGCTTCTTAAAACTACGCCCTCTATTTTATTTGACCCTACATTTTTATTCAACCATACTCAAAACAATTCTACATTTTATCTACTCCATGAAAGTGTCTGTGAGCATCTGATTTATCAAAATCGAAAGAAAGAAATAGAACAACCTTATTTTAAAACACGACTTTTTTTTTTTTTTGAGGGAAGGTCATACTATGTGCATGAAGAAAGCAATGAGAAAGGTCACAGTGCTTCTTAAGCAGGAAATCAAAGGTAGTCAATATGAATGAGAGCTGCTTAAAGTGGAGACAAGTGATAAACCAGTTACATTAGGAGATGCACTGGTAGCTAGATTAATTTCCAGAATCCTATGTGTGCATTTTTCAACTGATATCCTTTAAATAACCTTTAATTTTTTTGTGTTAAAATCTCTATTATAACAGGGAAAATTGAGGAAGACACTTATTAAAAAGAGGCAGCAGCACATGTGGTATTATTTTTACAGCCATTCAGTGTGTTGATATAAAGTAATACATTTGAGTCAAACATCATCTGTGTGAGTAGTTAAAGTGAAAACTGATCTGACTTTGTACCGTGGCCCAAGTGGCTGTCCAATTAGCAAAATGATTAGCCAGGCTAATATCAACAGACCCATTCCTGTGTCAATTTGACAGTTATATTGCTACACAGATTTCAGCCTTTCCCTTAGGGCCTGGCCACGATCTATATATATATATATATATATATATATATATATATATATATATATATATATCTCCTTATGGATATGTATGGATATATATATCTCCTTATGGATATGTATGGATATACCCCTAATGAAGCACCAGTCACTGGATTTCTATCAGAGGCACAAGTATGTTTCCTACAGCATACTTGTGCCTCTGATAGAAATCCAATGACAAAATACCTCAATGGTTTTCCAAAAATTGAAAGATTTTTCCTTAGAAACAACTCCAGTTAGTACAACCCACCTCCAAATTATCTTCTAGAAGAGTTTGTTATAGAAGAGTTGGTTATCTAACAAATGACTTTGAACTTAGAGTATGTCTTTGGTCTGGAGTTATAGTGATTAAAAATAGTTTAACTAAAAGCCATTTAATACTGTTATTTGCATATTACCTCCATTTAAAACTCCTAACTCCTATAAATGTATTTTTTTTAATAAATGCTTGTAAATTGTTTTCCTATTGGTACAATTGCCCAGTATGATTTCTTGACAAGAGTATTTTCTTGATATTCTGGACATTTTTCAGACAATCTATCTAATTGGCCCAGAGACCACAAAACTGGATAAAATACACCTTTATTTTGATCTTTTGAATTTCACAAAAGAAAGCAGAATTACCAGCTTTATGTGAGGAAAAAAAAATAAGATTTTTAAACCTTATTAGTACTACAGCAGACTTTCTTAACCTGAGACTTAGGATGGACTCAAGGAGATACAAAAGGCTCCCTGAAAGTGCATGCCACATTTGTGTGTGTGTGCATATGTGTGTATGTTACTATGGGCATTTTTCTGGGCTGAGAGATTATTAGTTTTCAAGTTCTCAGAAGGGTCTGTGGCTCACAGAAATTTAATAAGCTTGCTTTGAAGGGCTTATTAGATAGAAGTCAAGTCCCCAAGGAGAGGGTGCTGGAATCTCCCATTTGGTCCTGCTGATCCTCTGTCTTTTCCCCATACTGCCTCTGAGCCAGGGAAGCTGGCCTGTAGGAAGACATCACTTGGCTTCCACTAGGATTAGTCAATGGAGAACAATGGTGAAACATGAGAGGAAAAGAAGAAAGTCCATCTGGTATCTACTCCTCTGGCTCTGTCCATGTAGGATTAACACATGGCTGTGACGTTCCCCTGAGGATCACAGGTCCTCTGGGCAGTGAGGTTATCACAGAGCTCTCTCTCTCCCTCTCTCCTTTACACATTCAGGTCTGGGGGTGTTAAGAAAATCCTACTCTTACTAGTCTCACAGTATTACACTATCTTTTTCGCCTTCCTAACACCCACTCATACCTTTGTAAACAGTCACAGTGAATGAGCCATTTCTTTCCACCATCTCATTTGACAAGCAAGTGAACTCATTACAAGCAACAGCCCCTTTCTTTTGATGAAATGGATGGGGTTGGTAAGGAGAAAAGTCCTGGATAGATTTTTAAAAGGATTGTCTTATTAGATGAATAGATAATAATTATCACCTTAGGTGGCACCTGAAAGTAGATTGTGATGGGAAGAATCATTATTCAAATTAAAAGGTAGGGGAAAGCATAGATTAATTTTCTCATGGTACAGAAGACATAAGTGAAATGATATATTAATAAGGGAAAATGATATTAACTTCAAATAATACAACAAAGACCTTGGACATCTTACAAAGTGGCATTGACTTCACCTAGTTTTACAATTATGCATTTAAGTTATACAATAATAATAATGGAAAATGTATGTGACAAAAAAGTGATTGAGCAGTCCAATTTTAAACAAGTTTCACCTGTTGTGAGACAACTTAACAATATGTGCCTCCTAATTTAGTGCAATGAGACATACACAAAAGGCATTTGTTTCTATAGTCCTTACTTCACCACAATTAGTAGTCTTTCAATTAGTATATCTCCAGTATATCTAAATGAGAAATATTTAGAAAACAGAAAACTGAAAGGAAAAATAAGTGTCTCTTATAATAATACTATCCAGATATAAGCACTGCCATTTTAATTCTATATCTATCTACACACACATATGTGTGTATATATATATGTATGTGTGTATATATCTTTGCAAACAAATATAAAGATGTGAATGCATAACTTAGAACAGTGATCCTCAACCTTTTTGGCAACAGGAACTGGTTTATTGGAAGACAGTTTTTCCATGGGGTTGGAGGATGGTTTTTGGATGAAACTGTTCCATCTCAAATCATTATGCATTAGTTAGAGTCTCATAGGGTGTGTGCAACCTAGGTCCCTCACATGCAGTTCACAATAGGGTTTGTACTCCTGTGAGAATCTAAGGCTACCGCTGATCTGATTGACAGGAGGTGGAGCTCAGGCAGTAATGCTTGTTTGCCTGGCACTCACCTCCTGCTGTGCTACCCAGTGGTAACAGGACACAGACATCTACCAGTCTGTGACTCAGAGGTTGGGAAACCCTGATTTAGAAGATAAATGTTCCTTTATGCACAGAAATTAATTACTACATCTAAAGTTTATTTAATTTTATAACACTTTTGTGTATATATGTGCTACATATTTTATATTTAGTGGCATTCTTATAAAGAGTACAGAATTTACTAGAATACTTCAAAACCATATTTTACACTTTATTTTAGCTAAAGTGCTGAGAAGCAATCTATGTCTTAATTTCTTATAATATATACAATTTTGTGTTTTTAAATAATCTTTTTATTAGGAATCTTTAGTCTTTTTTTTGTTTTTTGGGGGGTTTTGTTTTGAGACAGTCTCACTCTGCCACTTAGGCTACAGTGCAGTGATCTTAGCTCACTGCAACCTCCACCTCCTGGGCTCAAAGGATTCTCGTGCCTCAGCCTCCTGACTAGCTGGTACCCCTTGTGAATTTTTAGTTTTTTGTTTGTTTATTTATTTAAGATAATGGTTTTTTCCATGTTGCCCAGGCTAGTCTTGAACTCCTGAGCTCAAGCGGTCCTCCTACTTCAGCCTCCTAAAGTGCTGGGATTACAGGCATGAGCCACCTCTTCTGGCCCTTTACTCAGGTTTGTTTGCAAAACTGTTATTCTTGATTTTAAGGTTCTAGGATGTATACAGATGAATAACAGTGTTCCAACCCATTTATTCTTTCAGTGGTCCTGCATTGAGCTTGATAAACTAAATATATATTTAAAACAAACATCTATGCAAAATTATTTATTACATGCTAAGAGGAGCTTAAATAATACAAATTGGAATAGGTTTGATGATTACTTTGGAAAAGTGGCATTGTTCAGTGAATTTAATGTTATGGATTACTCCAGCCTTTTTGCAGTGCCAATATGAATGTAATAGGTCACATTTTTTCTTTCTAAAACTCTCTCAGGATGGAGATATATTCAACTACTTTGGTATCTGCACAATATGTGTATCAGTTAGCTTTTATTTCTAGAATTACTTTACATCCTTTATTTCAAGAATTACTTTTACATTAGGAGGCAATCTTAAATTGTCTCTCAATTGGTAAAACTTGGTTACAGTTGGCCTACCTAGTGGCTTTATTGTAACATACATTTTTTCAATTTTGTTTATCATGTATTTTATATAAGGAACACCACATATAGGTAACTAAATTATTTTTGTTCTTTGAACTAAAACCATTGCTTTTTGTGTGTTGCATTTAAAAGTAATGAGAGTGCAGATTCACAGCATTTTTTTTTCTCTGACTATAAACTTGAGTGTTGTGTTTGGCAAAATTTGTTTCCAAATATATTTAAACTCAAGCTAACTAAACACCATTCAAACTTTTTAAACAATGGAAACCACAAAAGCTGTGGTTTGTTTTAATCAAAACCATTCCAATGCAAATCCCATTTGTATCAATGAGACATCAGTTGTTCACTAACTAATTTTCTTTTATTAATGATCTGTGTGCAAATACATAGGCTCACAGCAAATCAGATATCTTATTAGATGCATCCAAATCCTTTTTGAATAATATATTTCCCTAAAGTAGTTTTCATTTGAGCTACGTCAACAGAGATCACTCCATACATCTTAGTTTGCGAAGACAGGGATTGAAATGTACTCTTAGCCAATGCATAGAATAGAAATGGCCTGAGTTTACTGAGAAAGCAAAATGATGTATTTCATTGTTAGGTAACAAAAATCTATATTGTTTAAAATGTCTGTAATCTGAGTTCTTCCCCACCACCCCACAAAGTGACATTGACTGAAATCTCTCCATAAAGAGAATTAGGCTATTGCTTCTAGTTCAAATGCATACCCCTTCATTTCCTCTAATTTTATACAGTGTAAATAAATACTCTGTAGTGTTCAGAGGCTACTGGAAAACTCTGAATGCCTATCATGTGTTCTAAATAAGGCCCTCTTGAATAAAGAATTACCTTTGAGCTAAGAAAAGTAATAGTTGCTAAGCAGAAAGGTCAACAAGAGCAAGTGGGCTTTTTCCTGTATTTGTCTGTGAGAATAAACATATGGAGGAAAATGTCCTTCTATAAAAGAATTCAAACAAAGCAAAAGTCTTCAGAAAATAGATTGCCATGGAAAGTTTATTTAAACTTAAGACTCCCGCATGGAATTAGCCATGTTAGACTGCATTGAATTGAATGAATAATTCCATTCCAATATGGTCCACTTTCCTCTAATTTCTGTAAGTAATGTTTGGAATATTTGTGCCCAGCAGTATATGAGACATTTCAGCATCAGCAGATTGGAGCACAAAAAATAAGACCCTGAAGAAATGAGCCCATAACTTTAGTGCTAGTCAGAAATGCTCAGAAACTCTTAAAGGATGTAAATGTAACTCAAAACAATGCTCAAAGCAAAGCATAATGTCTGAGGTTTTACATATAAATAAAGGATATATATATATATGTGTATATATATATGTATATATATATAAAACCTTCTAAAATATATGTATTTTTTTAAAAAACTAGATTATAAATGTACAGCATTCAATAGAATCTTTTAAATTCTATATTTTAAAACTTGTTTCTCTAGAAAACATTTTATATAATTTTATAGTATTTCACAGGAACACAAAAAGCAAAATGGAATACCTAGATTATTAGGTTGGGAGTATCTAAGTTTTCAACTCCAAACAATGATAACTACTGTCTTTCCCAACAAAGTGCACCTTGCTCCTCCTTCTAAGGTTCTATTCTGAATAATCTGCATTAATTCTTTGTTTCTCACATATGATACAGTCCTTAGCAAGTTTTGACCAACCTTTGTAACAGGGTGATATAGAAAAATAGGGCTTTCTGGGTTTCAGGCAAACAGGTCCTGATGAATGATTTCTCAGTTTACTTGTGAAAAATTAATCATAATTTAGAAATGTTAAAAAGCTTTAGTGGTATTAAAAATTAAAACTGAAATGTTAACTTGTTAGACAGATTTTCATCTATCATTAAAGAGTTGGATTAAAAAAAAATGATGATGGACTGACACTATGCCTAATGCAAAACCTGAACAAGGAAAACAGTTCACTCTCCCACTTTCAGTAACTTCAAGACCAGGATCTGGGCTAGCTAGAAAATAGGGTAGCCATCATTCAATTCTCTGGCCACCAGGGTTCTAGTGAAAAAGAAGGATGAAGACTAATAACACTATATCTAAAAGGTCCAGTCACCACAATTAAAAAGAGAGTGGCTTGTTCTGCCAGATATTAAAACATATTATTAAACTATATTAAATAGTATGGCACTCAAGCCAAAATATATGGACTGATCAGTCATCCAGAAGAGATATCTGAATAATAAGCTCTATGGATGTATCAATTTAGTTCTGTTTTTAAAAGTGGAATGACAAAATCTATAAGGAAGGAAATGATAACTAAAAGTTATATGGGGACTTGGACAATTTTGAACAACATACTGTCAGAGCATCACCTTGAACCACACCAAAATCAATTCCACATTGATTCAACCATAAAAACGGACCCAAAAATAACTCAAAGAGGCTGGGCATGGTGGCTTACACCTATAATCCCAGCACTTTGGGCAGCCGAGGTGGGTGGATCCTCTGAGGTCAGGAGTTAGAGACCAGTCTAGCCAACATGGTAAAACTTTGTCTCTACTAAAAATACAAATATTAGCTAGGCATGGTGGTGCACGCCTGTAGTCCCAGCTACTCTGGAGGCTGAGGCAGGGGAATAGCTTGAACCAGGGAGGTGGAGATTGAAGTGAGCAGAATCTGCACCAGTGCACCCCAGCCTGGGTGACAGAGTGAGACTCCATCTCAAAAAAAACAAATACAAAAACAAAAAACTAAAACAAAAAATAAAAAAAAACTTGTAGCTAAATATTTATTTGTTCAATAGAATTAGGAAAGATTATCTCAGCATTAAAATCAAAGAGAAAAAAATATCACTGGTGAAGAGAATTTACACATGAAAGTTAAGTGAAGAATGATAACACTATCTTATTTAAAATGATAAGTCAAATTATAAACTCTGGGGAAAGATACAGTCCATTAAGTTCGCTAGTAAGTAAACAAGGGAAAATTACACCCAGAAGACATAAAATGAGGAAAAGACATAAATATGTAATTCACAGATAAAGCAATCACGTTTGGAAAAAAAATTTCTAAAAAAGACTTTTAAAAGTCCTCTTTGAGGAACTAGTGCCAGCTAAATATTAATACATAATACATTTTCAACAATAAATTGACAAATATTGGAAATGAATTAGGCATTCTCATAAAATATTGAAAAATTGAAAAGGTAAATTTAGGATAACATTCTACAAGTAATTGGATAATATATAACAGTCAGACTTAAAGTTCACCTATTAACCCTATTTCTAAAAAGCCATCCTAAGAAAACAAACAGAGACTGGTCAAATATTTATGTAAAACGATGTTAATTGTGCATATTTATTTATAACAGCAACATAGCAGAAACAAAAATTCAAAACTGGTTAAATACATTTTAAAAGACATATTTGGTCAAAAGTTATGCAACTATTACAATGACAAATTCAAAACATATTTAAATGTAAAGATTTGATTAAGAGTTTCTTTTAAAAATTTATATTAAGAAATTGGCATTTCGAACAAAGGTTTTCTTTTTTTTTGTTTTTTATTTTAAGCCATGCACACTCCACATCCTCCATCTTCTCCTCCCTCATGTATTTAGACTTATTATAACAGGTGGAATATGAGATTCACAAAGCTAAATTCTTGTCTTGTTTATGTTGCTGTCATTTTTTGTTTTGTTCTTTGTTTCTTGCTCCCTTCTCTACCTCCACAATACACACATACACACAAAGCATACAAACAGAGAAGAAGAAAAAAAGAAGGCGCGCAATCCTTTAACTTCAGCACAGAGGCTGTGGTAGACACACAATATCCGGCAAATGAATGAAGAGATGGAGTAAATAATAAAGGCAACACTTTGAACTACAGATTGGTGCAAACGTAATTGTGGTTTTTGCCATTACTGATAATATCAGACAATTTCGTTTTGCAAAAGGTTATACTGTTGAGTGCCTGCATCTGACACCTCAAAGGAAAAAACAACTTCCTAGAAAAAATATTTTTTAAAAAACTCATTATGGGGTTTTATATGTGTGTTTCTGTTTGTTTATAAAATTGTGATATCTAATGGAATGTATTTTCCCTTTTTTGTAGTTTTGTCATTTTTTTGTGTCAAAGATAGAAATACACCAAAAGCATGCTATTCTGGTATTTTTTTCTGCCTTCAGTGCCTCATTTTTTTTAAATAAAAGACTGCAATACAGTTTATTTCTGTGTTCTCCCTAATTTTAAAATATTTAAAAAGATTTAGTGACATCTTACTGCAGATGTTGATCTTGTGTAAACCCTGGCAAACGATAATTAGAGATTCTTAATAAAATATTTCTCAGCCAGTTGTGGAGAATGAATTTTGACCTTAAAAAAGCAGACAAAACCCCTCCCACAGCAGCGTGGGAATTCTCTTTTTTTTTTTTTTCTCTCTCTCTAGCTGCCTAACAAATCGCTTCTCTGGGAAAAAAAAAAAAAAAAAAAAAAAAAAGCAGACAAACGGGTCACCTATGTATACAGTTGCACATATTAAATTAGCCAAAAGATCTCTAATGTGGGTGTTTATTTTAGTCCAAAGATTATATGACCACGATGGATGTGTATTTTGTAAGATATTTTAGAGACAACCAATATAATATAAAATGCTACTTCTTCCTGCTAAGATTTGGTAATCTAATAATAGAACTCAAATCTGGGTGTGTACTGAAATAATGAAAAGACAAATGAATGAAAGCATGCAAAAATAAAAGTGCAGTGAAGGTGGAGAGATTGTCTCCAGGATGGAGTAAACCATAACGAGCCACATAGGGAAGTCTGCTACAACCATACATGTTCAAGTTGTCTTACTTCTTTGTTAGTTTGCTAAGGATGATAGCCTCAAGCTCCATCCATGTGCCTGCAAAGGACATGATCTTGTTCTCTGTTTATGGCTGCACAGTATTCCATGGTGTATATGTACCACATTTTCTTTATCCAGTCTATCATATGGAACCAGAAAAGAGCATGGTGTCTTTAAGCAGCTACAAGTAGTTTGTTATCATGGGACTATGGTTTGTGCAGGGTGTACAGGGAAGATAAATGATTGATAAAATTGGAAACCAACAAAGCCATTGTTCATAAGACTAAGAGCTTATATTGGAATTTGTTATTCATGGGTCATAGGATTTATTGAAGGGTTTTAAGCTGAGGATTGATATAATCATAGCTGAGTGGTTTCAAGATAATAATGGTGAACATGTTTTCAGGGGTGCTACCTGAGTCAAGGTTGCCAATTAGGAGACAGTAGTCTGTGGGAACGCAAATGAAATGGAGATGGTAGACGTCTCTAAAGGACAATAGGAGATGTTCTTATGAAATTTACTAGTCCTTCCTTTAAATCTGTCACACAGTTTAGGATTTGCATGTTACTCAAATGTGGTTTTATACAATGAAACACTTTTAATTCAATAAAGAATTTGACTACATTCCTAATACATTAAAAATTTCAGAACTCCTCTGGTTGAATGAAAAAGTCAGTATTTTTAAGTAACTTTCTTTAAAAAGTAAAAATGACATTAGCATTTATATAAAGTATCTTAGTTTCCAGGCAGTATGTTCCTTTGATAGGGAGCAAATTAAAATTAGTGTTTCTTATGAGCATGCGTCTTTTGAAGCATTTCTGGACTTCCAGTTTTAAAAGTAAAATGATTTAGTTTATCATGGTCATATTCTGGGAGAGATTTTTGCCTATATTATTAGGGTTTATCTAACTGTACATCATGGATTATTTTCTGCTCCCACCTTTTGTGATTTGGCTATTGGTGTAAAACCAAGCACAATGTTGGTTACCTTATATCCACTCTTGATTTCTTTTTATTGGTTTAGACACCAGAAAGATTTCCAATAGCCTGAGATATTTAAAGTTTATTAATTTTTCAGAGTTGGAAATCAGAGCTTTCAATAAATTTATTATTTCCCAATTTCAGTGTTAAGTCTTTACATGAATCCCTGGAAAGAGAATAAGACACTGAAATAACATTGGTAGCATAAATTTAGCCCAGGAGTATTTGCCATTTGTCGGAACCTGTATGTTGCTTGGATGGGCTACAATAGTCAGATTTTCCTAATACTGTTTCTGTCCTAGAGTATGGACCATGCAGAACTCTAAAGATAGAAATAGAAGAGAGGGTTAACCTGAGCCAGTTACTTTTGATGCTTAGAAAAGCGGCTTGGGTGCTCCAGAAACTGCACACATTTCATTTCAGAGATCTGCATGGTAATTGGATGCACACTGAACGGCATTTATAGTTTTGATAAAATACACAGTTGTCTGAACTTTTGCCCAGAACCAGAAATCAAATAGGATGTATGTCTTCATTTGGAGAATTCATTTATGCATTTCTGAATTTGAACATTCCCCTCTACTAATGAAACATTAAGAACTTGTGGTTAACTTGAGATGAAAATATGGAGTGGCTACCGTTTGGATAAAATTATTTTCTTATGTTTTCATACAATCGCTTAATGAGCTGTATCCTGTGAGGTCATATTGGAGACCCACAACAGTCAAACCTAAATAGCCTGTCTTTCTATCAATAACATTATTTTTTAAGCTTTGTTTGCTCTCCTCTCCCAACTTGTTAGGAACAGGATATTTGGCTCCACGTTTAAAACCAGAAATGGAAAGTTGTTTTGGTTTTCCTTAATAAAATCTTCACAAATTCGATATTTAACTTATAGAGGAGAGTTTTCCATTAAGCCTTCCTTTTTTTTCCATTTAAGGAAGGCAGAAAAGTCAGCTATACAGAGCTCTGTAATTAAAAACAAAGATTCTCTAGTTTTCCCGTTGCTCAAATATATGTTATGCTTCTGGAATATTGCATTTTAATTTTTTTCTTGATGCATTATACTTGGTATAATATAATACAATTAGGAGTCCTGGTATAATGTTGGAGTGTGGAGTCAGTTACTTCTGAGTGGAAATGGCAGGGATATTACATAGGATGCCTGCTAGTGTATATAGTAATGTTGATTTTGGACATGAAAATAAAATGTCATAAATTCAGTACTTTTTCTATTGTTTGGTTTTCTTGAATCTACATGAAAACATTTGTTTACTTTTTTAATATATATTTTTTAATACAGAGTCTTAAATACAACTTGTTCTCTTGCCCAGACTGGAAAGCAGTGGCACAATCATAGCTCTCTGCAGCCTCACACTCCTGGGCTTAAGCGATCTTCCCACATTGGCCTACTGAGTAGCTAGGACTACAGACACATACCACCACGACAGGGTGATTTAAATTTTTTTTTGTAGAGACAGGCTCTCACTATGTTGCCCAGGCTGGTCTCAAACTCCTGGCCTCAAGCAGTCCTCCTGCCTTGACCTCCCAAAGTGCTAGAATTACAGGCAAGACCCATCATGCCCAGACATGAGACAATTATAATGGACAGTATCTATAATTTAATGGAAAGCACTGGACTTGGGTTCAGGAAAAACTGGATGCCTCTGTTATCTGCAGTTTCTGATGTTCTTCCCTAAGGTGAAATTCTTTTAGTACATCATTTCATTTAATCATCAACAAATCTTCCCTGTAGTACTTTGTATCTCCACTTTATAAATAAGATAATTGAGATTTGGCAAAATTAATTAATTTTCTGCACCCCCCAAAGCTTGCAGGTGGGGAGGCTGCTCCAGCTAAGTGTCATTTCAAAGTCTTTGTGATCCACACAAGCTGGCATGACAATGGGAAGCTCCTGTTGCCACTAGCCAGTGATGCACACTTGGGTAATTTGTTTAAAAGTTCTAATCCTTCTCTTAGTTATACGCAAATTAGCAACAATACTCTGTGTTCCACAGGTTATTAATGAGATGACATAAAAGTACTTAGCAGCATGTTGGCTAACATATCTAGGAAGTCAATAAATATTTGTTTAGTTTGGAGAAATACATATCTATGTCTTCAAAAGATAAAAAAATTGCTGAAGGAAGACAATAATTTGTATAGAACTGCCTAGGTAATTAATGGTGTGGCAAGAAGTCAAGGTATATTTGGACCAGAGAATCTGGGAAATAAGAAGAATGTGTATTTGCTTTCATTTTGCCCCAAGGAAGCATTAATGTACAGCGAAGACAGGAAAAAATGGACAACTGCTTTTCACAATATTAGTTGACTTACTGAATTAGAAGGTGTCTTTCAACATGTAAAATGGACAATGTCAGGCTTGAAAATGTATTAGTAGGTCAGGAATTCAACAACTAGACACTATTTCATTCTGAAGAACAAAATTAGAAATCCCCATTAATTTACTGTTTGCAGACTGGAGGGTATATAAAAAAAAATACACAGAACAGATTTTCATCATGAATTTATGGTGTTTTTCTTTGGTATACATTTTGGCTGTCCCTGAAAGCTGCAAATGTGAATATAGGTTATAATGGAGCTTAGAAGAAGATGAAGAAGAAGAAGGAGGAGGAGCAGGAGCAGGAGAGGAAGAAAAATGATTGCTGCAGGATACTATACCATTGTAAAAGTAGATCATTTTTATGACCAAATGGGGAAAATGGGGTCCAATAATAAACTATTATACAAAGAAGTTTAAATATTTTTAAAATAACTATATAAATTGCTATTCATATGGAAAGAATGAGTTTTTGTTCAGAATAATTCTTATTATCCCTTTACTGGAGGAAGGAGGACTATGTGTGTGTGCATGAATATATGTATATATGCATATATATATGTTTTGCACATATTAATTCTCATTAATTTTTAAGAATAGAAGCACCTTTCTTTTCTCTTTTTTTTTTTTTCATTTTGCAATCGAGTCTCACTTGTTGCCCAGGCTGGAGTGCAAAATCACAATCTCAGCTCATTGCAACCTCCAGTTCCCGGGTTCAAGCAATTCTCCTGCCTCAGCCTCTCGAGTAGCTGAGATTACAAGTGCATGCCACCATGCCTGGCTAATTTTTGTATTTTTACTAGAGATGGGGTTTCACCATGTTGGCCAAGCTGGTCTCGAACCCCTGACCTCAGGTGATCTGCCTGCCTCGGCCTCCCAAAGTGCTGGGATTACAGGAGTGAGTCACTGTGCTCAGCCTAGAGAGAAACACCTTTTTAAATAATTTTAATATTAGTCTAATCTATTACTGCTATTTGCTATTTTGCCTTGATAATTTATAATTAGGTTTCTCCCAGTTTGCATCCTACACAATATTGCATGCTAGATAAAACTACAGATGTTTTCTGTAGCCTATCTCTAGATCTCTCATATCCTTGGCATATTTAGCTTTAAAATACATTAGACTAGTTTCCTAAAGATTTAAAATAAATATCCTTTATGTTATTGTTTTGATGTGCAGTCTAAAAGTTAAAACACTGCTTAAAAATATAGGTCATTTCACACCATCCTTTTAAATACTGAGGGAAGCCCTTTCAGTTTGTTCCTAGAATTACCTTTTAGTCCGTACTATATGAAGTCATTGTTTACTGTTGTAAAATAATTATGTGAGGGGAATTTGAGCCCCCATAAGGGCAGCATATGAGGTTAGTAATGTAACCTACCATGAAAAACATGGCGAACCAAGACCAAGGCTAGTGGAGGGTGGAGTAGGATCATAAGTGGGCATCCAGCTAAATAAAAGTGTTGAGAATGATTCTGCAAACTATGCAAGCTGTGAAATTCAGCCCAGACTGTGGAGAAGAAGAGAACCAGGCACATTCTAGGTAGGCAGCCAGAGAGAACCCAGGTTCAGGCTGCTATACCCTGCCCTTTTTCATCCTGCATCTATGGTGTAAGTGATTCTGTGTCCACAGTTGTTAAATTATTCTCTCCTGGGTGCTAGAGGACTCCAGGTAGCTTTGGATCTAATATTTACCATTGCCAAGGTAATTCTGAATTTAAAAGTCATTTTGCATACAGATGCAGATTTAGGTTTTATAAGGTCTGAAGCTTATACAATTCTGAGGACTCTCTAAGAAATAGTTTTAAAACTACCAGTGGAAAAATAGATGTGAATGTTAATGTATATTTAGAATGGGAAAGAATTCACAAAGAATTTTAAAAGACTCATTGGCAAAAATGTTTAAATTGATTTTAGCTTGATTTTAAATATGACTCAATAAAGAAACAGCAATTTATTACCTGAGATGTAAACAAAAAGGTAAATACATTGTTTCATGAAAATTAAAATACAGGAGACCCCTTCACATGCAGATATTTGCTTTCCAAGATGTCTATTGTGAGACCTAGAGATATTTATCTAAAAGTCCATAATTGGTGCATAGATGTTATTTTCAAGCAATGCTTGTGATTACAAAAGCAACTGAAGTCTGGAGCAAAATTATGCCATTGGTAACTTAAACTGTGAAGATTCAATTTCTCTTTTCATATATAATTTGAAAAACTTAAATTCTACTCCGTTCTTGAACTGACAATAAGCTACCAGGCGGAACAACATAATTCTAACACCATTTAGGTAGTTGTATTACATCACAGCTTTTACACACAAATGAGACCAAACAAACTCAGATGTTCTATCTTCTTTGTATATAACCATTGCTAAAATTGCTCTGTAACATATGCTAGACATTCGAAACTCAGAATGACTGAAATTTTAAAAACATTTGAAAGTAAACCAAAATTGGTACTTTGGAAACATTTTGTAACGTATCTTAACATATATACATGCAAATTTTATGGACTTCATTGAACATTAAGTGGATATGACAAACATCTATTGAACATAATTGAGCATATTTATATTCCTTTATTGGGGCCTCTGAGTTTTTAAAAATAATTATTTAGTGTTAGATTTAATGAACCAAAACATTATATATTTCACTGTTTCCATTCCACTAAGAGTAATACTTAAATTCTCTGATAGATCTGCTCAACTTAATATTGTTTTATCAATTATTACTTTATTTAACATAAATGTAAGGCTAATTTTAAACAGAAACATCCTGACACATTTTAATTCTTAAAGTGTCATTCTTCAGAAAGCTCTTCCTTGCCCAAGCATTCTTAAAATAATTTTTTTCATGGGAATAGAGAAATTGGAGGAATCTATACCTCATGTAGTTCAACTCTACAAGTGTTTTTTTCACCTTTAAAGAATAATACATCCAAACAGCCTTCTGTTTCTTTTCATTGTTATAATGTGAAATTTAAACAAAAATCTCTATTTTATCTATAATATCTCTCATTAATTCTAATTCAATTTTTTTATTTTAAAATTATGACTTAAGCTTCAAGGATTCAATAAATTTACTTCCACGTCTACTGACAAAATATGTGTTTGGGTTTTGGTGGTATAAATACTTTCTAGAACAGCAGAAGTAACTGTAGAGTCTAGCATAAACAACCAAATAAACATGCATTTGCATCAAGTAGGTTTCAAAATGTGTTGCTGCCAAAGGCATGCTCAGTTACTTCTTTGAGTTTCATAAAATCTTAGACTTCAAAAGATACAAAGGGAGAAAAACTGGCTATGTATCACTTGGAGGTGACTTTCTTTCTTATATGTAAAATTCTTTACCAAAGAAAAATGTTAATATTTATTTACATTTCAATGTGTTTTTATTATTGTTATTTGAAAAAACTTTTTTACTTTGAATTTTAGATGTACAAAGAAGTTGCAAAGATAGTAGAGAGGGTTCCCATACATGCTTAACGTACACCCCATAATGTTCCCATACACCCCATAATATTATCATTTCGTACTGTCGTCTTATTTTTGTCAAAACTAAGAAACCAACACTGATACATTACTATTAACTAAACCTCAAACTTGATTCAAATTTCGCTACTGTTTCCATTCATATCCTTTTTCTGTTCTAGGATACAATTCAGAATACCACACAGCATTTAGTTGTCATATCTCCTTAATCTCCTTTGGGCTATGACAGTTTCTCAGTCTTTCTTTGTTTCCATGACATTGACTTTCCTGCAAAATGAATACAATGTATCAAGGCTAAATGACAGTCCTGAAGCCAGGTTAGGGCCCTCTTGAGGAAGAGTTAATGCCAATGCTAAATGCACTATTTGCTGAGGTGATTTTGGAAGGTATCTGTAGCCTAAACACTAGATAGCTTGAGGAAGGTTTGAATAAGCTTTTACATCTGAATTCCTTATTGTAGCTGCTTCTATGATTTGTAGCTAAGCTAGGAAATCTTGAACCTTTTCCAGTGGTCCAGAGCTGTGGATTTTGCATTGTCTTGATGCTGAAAGTGCTGAATGCAAATAGAAAAGTAAAATGAACACATCTGAAAATTGAAAGTATATAATCTGAGATTGTATTGCTTTCAAAACTTCAGAAGTCTATGCCTGCCAAGAAAAGAAGTTGTAGCATTACACTTCTATTTCCAAAGAGAAGTGAAGCCAATACCTATAAGACATATGTCTTTATTTACTCAAACATAAATCAAGTGGTTCAGGAACTTGTGCAAGTAAATCGGATTCCATTTGTATGTTTTTCCTGACACATAAATCTAGCTGCATGTAGAATGGCATGAATAATGCAGGAACTGAGCTCCCAGAGTGAATAATCTTTCACTGGAAACCTGGGACTGACGGCTTACCTTACAGAAATGGGCTAGGCACCATGGAGATAAATACAAGAACACACATAAGCAATCTATGTGTATTTATTTTTTTCTCCTATTGGATTTTATATTGTGAGATACATGCAAGTAGCAGCATGCCAGTGTTGTTTCCTTATTTAATGCATTAAGTAATAATAATAGATGTTAGTCATTGTCATTATGATTACTGATTATTTTATGCTGATCTCACAGCAATCCTGTATACTATTGTGACTATCGTGTGAAGATGAAGAAGATGAGGGACTGGGGATTTTAATAACTTATCAAAGATCATACATCTGGGTAACAGCACAGTCAAATCTGGTCTGTCTCACTCCGTAGGTGTAAAGACTACTAAATACAATTCCTATTTCGAACTCAAGATGGTCTTTGATGGCTTATGGTAGTAAGATAAAACAAGCTGACAGAGGCAAAAGGAATAAATAAAAATAAGTTAGCACAAGAGCCTGAGTACAAAAAGAACAAATCCTGTGCTCAGACTACAAAGCTAAGTTAAAGCATACTATGGGATTATTTTCTCAGCAGTACAAAGAGCAAATCTACATAAACTAATATTCAGATCCCACTTATCACTTATGTATCTGAACAGTTCAGGGAAAAAAAATAAATCTTGAAACCATAACAAAGGCTATAAAGGCCTTTATTCATTGATTAAAAGTCAATCAACAAGATTATATCAAAATCTATCAAAAATCGTAATAAGATAAGGATCCTCCCTTCCCACTTTTATTTAATGTTTTATTATAGGTTCTAGACAAGGCAGTTGGCCAAGGAAAAGAAAGATAATGTATTCTGATTATTTGGGAAGAATCAAAACTAACTCTATTTACAGATAACAGGATCTTGTATATAGATAATCCTAAGGAACACACAGACAAATAGGATCTTATAACAAGTGCCACAGATGATTTAACAAATGACCAAAATGGAGATTTTTATCAGGGCAAGGTGTTTCTGGAATTTGGAGTTTCTGAAGTCTTTTCTTGGCTTCTCTTGAACTTCTCAGAAAATTTTCACTTAAAACATAGTCACATTGTTATTTCCAATGTCAACTGGCAGCACAGATGATTTCATAGTTGCTGTTGGAAACCATTCCCCAAAGTAGCTGATTACTTTCTGCAATGGAAAACCATTTCTTTGTGCTCATTCTGATCTTTTATGCATACTTTTTCCCAATGTGTTCAGTAAATAGGGCAAATTTGAGATGTTTAAACTGACAGCATTGAAACTCTACTCACTTTCATTGGTTTCTTTAACCAATTGAACCTCGCAATCAAATGAAATGGCAAGAGTTATTTTTTTCCTCTTTATTTCTAATCCTAAGTAGTTAAGAAAAATTTTCTCAAAATCTCATTCTGGGACTCTACCAAAGATGTATGTGTTCAAGCCAATCACATAGTAGTGGAACATAAGGAAACATATTTTTAATAAAAAATAATAGCAAGTTTCATCAGAAAGAATTGAATATTTTCCAAATAGAGTCAGTCACTGGTGGAAAGGGGCTAAAATTATAAAGCAACCAAAGGAGCTTGGAACTGTGTATTTGGAATGCATTCTGAGAGTTAGGAGAACCAAAATCATAAGTGTGTTAAGGTTGTCACATTGTAAGCTTTGATATTCACAAAGACATTAAGAGCCTGGAACACATGAGGGAAGCATGAGCTAATTATACCAAATTGGGAGTTACCAACATGTCAGTGGTGATTGGGTCCTTTGGAATGAATGGGATACTAAACATATTATAAAGTGATAAAAGAAGAGGGCACATGTCATAATCTTGAGCAATACATAAAGTGTGCAAAAGAAACACAGAAGAAGTTAGAAAATCAGTAGAAAAAATATATTAATGGCAAAAAAACACAATTACTTTTGCATCAACCCAATAGAAATGTTGCCTCCTAACAGTTAGGAAAAGTATGGTTCAACAGAAGATCCACAGTGTTATACACTCCTAGGAGATCAAATAAGAGAAAGGATGCTGCATTTCATGGTCTTTTGCATTGGTGACAATTGGCAAGTTTAAAGGTCACAAGTCTCCCCTTTCTTACTGAGATCCAGTTATTATTTTTAAATAGATATTGAGATTGCTCTAAGCCTCTGTTTAATCTCCAGAGTTTTGCAAAAGTTTATTCTGACCATGTTTGCCATTGCTTTTGTTGCTCTTATAGAGGAGAGAAGTTTTGAAGGTGCTCATTCTGCTTCTTCACCGATATCTCACTTATAGTTTTGCTATCTCATTTGTTTATCCGTCTTTTTAGACTACTGTACTTCATCTGTCATTTATCTGTAACGTGCAGCTATAATCATGGCAACACGGTTTGCATCAATCCCTTTCCCTGTCTTATTTATATTCTTCATTACTTCTCTTATTCATTACTTAGATAAGTGGTGACCAAAGAAAGGTGTGCGTGTTTTAGGATATGCTCAAAATGATTGTGCAGTCACAAAAGAGAAAGATACTCTGTGAAAGTTATTTTATCTTTTTGTTTCATTTCTATGTGTCTTGTCATATGTGTGTCTATACCTTCTCATCCTATAGTATTTACTGTTATTTATAGAAAGTAAACAGTTATTTGCTTTATAATCTTTAAATAATCTAAATATGATTATTTCACATCTATCATCCTTTCCAGCCCAGTGGTTTAAAAATATTGTTTAAATGTGTAATGTACCCAAATACGTTAACTCTGTTTTTCTGTTCAACATTTTATACTTCAAACCATACATCATATGTAAAAAAAAAAAAAATGCCAGAGTTGTTTTTTTTTTTTTCTCAAGTAATCTACCTTAGCTAGGTTTCTATCAGTAGAAGTAAATGACAAAAACATAGCTGCTGACCAATATACATGTTTTAAACAGTTAACTAATGGTAAGGTAAATTTGTGAGAACTTTTTGCTTTCACATAGGATAGAAATGTCTCTCTCACACACACAAACACATACACACACACGCAAACCCCTAAAATGGAAATTCTTAAGTTGGTCATTTTGAAATTGGTGTATTGCAACTTTATTTTGAGGCCATATTTAATCTTCAGGAAAAAACAGAGTATCATTTTGTGAAATGTGATAATGACTTTAGTGCACAGCATATTTGATGTCTAGGGCACAATCTTGATGTGTCACTGTAAAATTGCTTTGGTTTTATTTCAGTGACTTCAAAATGACCACTTGTCATTGTGTCTCTAAAGGAACATTCGTTCCCTCGGAATCTTTGTTATTATGACAACCAGACTGTTATTTCTGGTCTTCTTTGCAAAGAAGTGATAAAGGTCTAAAATTGGGAAACATCGAGATATTCTTTGCTTACAATCTCTTTGTATGGGTAGAAATGTGCAGAGAAAATCTATTTTAATATTTTAACATGGTTGATTATCCATGTAGACTAAGACAGATTAGTACAGCAAGGGTATGAAATGCGTATGCCCAAGCCAGGATAGAATAATGTCATGCTAAAAAGTGAATTCTCTTCATAGAGTTTAAAAGGTCATTAAAAAGTTACGTTTTGAGGCTTTAGTAACATTTCATCCAATGTGAAGCCAATGTGCTCCAGGTCATTCACAGGCCAGCCTAGAACGAAGTCACAGAAATGAAAGTGAAGATGGAGTAGAAGATTAATTTGATCAGGATTTCTTAAGATAACATTTAATTTCATGAAGGATTTTAAGGCTATAAGATTGTTTCCTCACATCACAAGCAACATGGAATATGCACATTTTCAGATACTTCCCAGCCACGAGGATTGTATGGAATTTGCAACCTCCAAAAGACAGAATTAATGCCAGTTATAATAAGAATCCACAGAATATTAGTGGCATGCAAATGGATTTGATTAATAATAAAGTGTAAGGTGGTATTTTTATAAGTATATAATCCAATGAGCTTTGAAAGGTCCTGTCCTTGATCTCATTTATTTTTTCCTGGAAATTGTGATTTGGTGCTGAACTGCATTTGATAAGAAATTAATGCCTAAAGTATACAAGGAAAGAAGTGTGTGTCTTGGTGTGTGGCATGCAAAATCTTTAAGGAAGAAAAATAAGGATTAAGGAACCAATCTCTGAAACAGAATAGGTCACAAGTGCGTATTAAAGTAGGATTTATTCATAACCTTGAAATATTGAAAAAGGAAAAGTCCTTGGGGGTGATCGTTTTGAAACTTTTTAGCTTACTGCTTGGGATTGTGAGATTTTTCACTTAGATGGGTATACACATTTTGAAATGCAATGTCACATTTTTAACAAAATGCAATGTCACTCACTCACATTTTGGATTGACCATGATATTCTAGAAAGAAAGAAAAATAAACCTGGCATTTAGATGCCAAGCACCTTTCAAAAGTCTTCTAGAATTTATTATTATTCCACTTTTACAGATGGTGAAACTGAGACTCACACTAGACTTTTTGCCTGTTAACACCGCTGTAAGTGGTGGGAACAGACTTCAAATCTCAATCTACCTTTAAACCTCTACATGAGATGATCTCTCTTCTCTGAATTAAAGATGGAGATCAAAATTCCTAATGGGAACATATTTGAGTGGGTGCCTTTTTACTCTGCCTTGACATGTTGCTGCTGCAGATTCAGAAAGTGAAAAAAATGGTAGTGTGCATTGCCTTTAGCTAGAGGACTGTGCCACCTTTTTTCCATTTTCCCCTTCATCCCATCTTCTCCCATTCTCTGTCATGTCCTGTATCCTTAGATGCTTGTGCCCTAGGGATACATCACCAAACTTCCTTACCTCCTAGCTTCTCATTTAGTTTCAGTAATAGGAGAATAAGGAAAGAATAACCTTAGCATTTCTTCCCTGTTCCATCTCAACTTCAGTACTTTGATTGTGACTGTGATTATGCTTCCCAAAATTTAGGATGCTGTTGGGAGGCCCCTCTTTCTCCTTTCTTTCCCTGTCACTAGATCTTGCTGAATAATTTTACCCCATGCTCATTGAGGCCAGGAAGTGGTAAAACATCCCAGTGCTGCTAGTCCCTGGAAGTCTCGCATTCCTGATTAGCTACCTTATCCCTGCCTGCTCTGTAAATAGTCCTTCATGAAATTCTTTTCAATATATCCATTGCGTGCATCTAGTCTTTTCTTTTTGAATTTTGAATGTTATATGACTATCAGAAGATTAAAAATTTATTGGGCCGGGTGCAGTGGCTCATGCCTGTAATTCCAGCACTTGGAGAGGTTAAGATGGGCGGATCACTTGAGGTCAGGAGTTCAGGACCAGCCTGGTCAACATGGTAAAACCCTGTCACTACTAAAAACACAACAACAACAACAAAAATTAGCTAGGTGTGTTGGTGCACTCCAGTAATCTCAGCTACTTGGGAGGCTGAGATAGGAGAATCACTTGATCACGGGAGGTGGAGGTTGCAGTGAGCCTAGATTGCACCACTGTACTCCAGCCTGGGAGACAGAGTGAGACTCCATCTCAAGAAAAAAACAAAACAAAACTGCAAATAGAGACTCTTACATTACGAAGTTATTGATTAGTCTAGTAGTTCAGATTCAAAGATGCTCAGAATCTTTTTTCTTTTACTACTGTACAGCAGGAACATTTTTTATTTATTATTCTTTTAATTCTTCCTACTACCTATCCTCTTCTCTGACAATATATCTACCAATTGGCAGATTTTTACATGTAATTTGAGTATAAACGAACCTACCACTTGTTAAAGCAAACTAAATATGGCCTGAGAAGGACTATGCTCTTCTATATTTAAGTCTTTGTGGAGGAACTGTTACCTAACTTAATAGGCAGACAAGATTGAAAGCCTAACTTAGGAGCCCACATCTGTAACAATAGCTGGGTCTTGGACAATCCCAGCAGCCACACTTAACCATTCACACACTGCAGACTATTCAAACTGTGTTCAAATAACAAATAACAACTGTAACAAATCCAGTTGTTTCTGTACCTCACCTCCAGTTTCTGTACATCACTTTCCTTCTTTTGTCTATAAATTTTTTCTGAGTGCAAGGCATCCCTAAAGTCTCTGAATCTACTGTGATTCTCGAGGCTGCCTGCTTTGTGGATCCTTTTTTTTCTTCCTTTCTGTCATTTAAACCCCGTTAAATTTGTCAAAAAAATTATTTTAATATCCTGTAGACTTCTTCATCAAAAATAATTTTAGAAAAGCGTATGAAAGTTGCTTCAAGCACCTGCCATATTTGGTAAGCAACCTCATAATATGGATGGAGCCCCTGAACCTTCTGAGCTGGGCTGTCATGTTGCCATTACCAGAAGGGCATATCACAGTTGTCATCTTTCTTGAAATTTCAGGGGCAGGTTCACTTGTTAAGCCCTTGCTCCTTAAGAGACATTTTCCCTGTGATTTCTGTTATCCTGCACTCTCTTGGTTTTCTTACCGCTTTAGCCATCCATTTTCATTACTTTGTGGATCATCATCTTGCACATGTTCTTTAAATGTTGAAATAGCTCGGATCTCTGGCTTTGAAAATTCCCAAACTCATCCAGAGAGGATGCAGTATGATCTTTGTATGTGAATTCTAGCCCTTTTACTTGGACTCCAGACCCGTAATTTCAGATTATTTTGACTAGTTGACATCTGCATTTAGACTTGTTTCTGGTGTCTATAACCCAATTTATGTAAAACTGAACTCATGCTCTTCCTTCTTCTTCTACCAAACGGGGGGGGGGGGGAAAAAAAGAAAGAAAGAAAAGAACGACCATTACGGCAACAACTCAGTGAAATATTTCATGACATGTTAAGGACCTTGGATTTTTGCAGGCAGGAGACAGTGAACAATGGACAGATCCTTTGCAGGAGAAATGGGGACGTATCTTCAGGTTTACATTTTGACATGATTACTTTCCTCACTTGTCAATAGTTTTGAAGAAAAGATGACTGTTGGCAGAGAGGCCATCTGAGATATGCTTTAAATGTTTGAGGTAAAACATGATGAAGATATAAAGAGAGGTGTCAAAATAGGGACAGAGAGGAGTGCATAAATTTGAGATATATAAAAGGTAAATCAATAGAACTTGATAACTGACTAGATTTAAGGACTAAGGAAGAGAAAAGCCTTCATTTCCTAGAAAAATGATGTTGTGAGCAGGTGAAATAGAGACTATGAAACAAGTAAGTCTAAAAGTAAAGGGGAAAACCAATTTTTTTTTCTCTCTCTCCTTCTTTTCCTCTTTCTCTCTTACGTATTATTTCTTTCCTTCCTTCCTTTTTTTCTATTTATTTTCAATTTTTTTAATGGTTGAAATGCCTGTAGGAAATGCTAAGAAAGCAGCTGAAATTTCCAGTGGTATTAGTCTGGATGTCAGAGAAAAGATGATCTTAGCTTAAAAAGCAGATGCAGGAGTAATGGGTAGATAAAGGATAGTGGAATTGTGCCACAATTAGCTCACAAAGGGAAAGAAACTGCACCCAGTGGGGAAAACAGCAGCCAAAGACAGAACTCTGAGGACCACAGCACTCAGAGAGTGGTTAATGAAGAAAAAGCTGTAAAGCCTGACGTAAAGGTAAGTTAAGCATTTGTTCCAAGCCTTGCACATAATTCTGGAAAAGCAACAGAGAGAGAGTGAATCTAGATTCTCACACAAGTTCCCTTTCCACTGAACACTAATTTGTCCTCATTCTGTTAAAAGCTAAATTGCAGCATAGGGGACTTCGGGAATTTCAGCTATGTCTACGCCAATATTTTACTATCATTTATCAAGTACCTAATGGATAATTCAGCTTCTGCACTGTAAGAAACTACTCTAAAACTTAGCCACTTGGGATGATAATATTGATTTCACAAGTGTGTATGGCAACTGGGGATTTTTTTCAACTGTGGGCGGGTTTGGCTGAAGTTGAATGGTCTAGGATGCTCTCACTAGCACTCTGGTGATTGGCTCAAGATCAACTAAGGTGATGAGAAGACTACACTGCCCACTCACATGGTAGCAGTCAGAGTTCCTGGGCCCCAGTGTGCAAGCATTTTGCAAGTCTATGCTGAAATCAAGTTTGTTGTCATTCCATTAGTTAAAACCAGAGTTAGACTGGGAAGGAACAAACCAAGTGTGTAGGCAGAGGGAGAAGCATCATGTCAGCCACTTTTGCAATCTACCACAGGTATCCAGATTTGTAATCATTGTCCATTTTTGATAGACCAGATAAAGAAAATGTACACCATGGAATAATATGCAGCCATAAAAAATAATGAGTTCATGTCTTTTGCAGGGACATGTATGAAGCTGGAAACCGTCATTCTCAGCAAACTAACACAGGAACAGAAATCCAAATACCACATGTTCTTACTCATAAGCGGGAGTTGAACAATGAGAAAATATGGACACAGGGAGAGGAACATTACACATCTATCAGGGGATGGGAGACAAAGGGAGGGAGAGCATTAAGACAAATACCTAATTCATGCAGGTCTTAAAACCTGTATGACAGGTTGATAGATGCAGCAAACCACCATGGCACATGTATACCTACATAACAAACCTGCATATTCTGCACATGCATTCCAGAACTTAAAGTAAAATTTTAAAAAATAACAAAAACAAAACCATATAATTTATATCACAGGCCTGACTATAGATTTTGTCTTTCCATGTCTGTGAAACTTCACTAACATACATAATGTTCTTCAAAGCGTCAAATGAAACATAACGTATTTATTTTTTCTAATTAAACATAGTTTACCGATGTGGAAATATTAGACTTTGGAATCTGAAACCTTTTTGTAACAGAAAAACAATTTTTCTTTTCTTTTTTTTAAACTTCTATTTTTGATTTGGGGGTACATATGAAGGTTTTTATTAACTGGGTATACTGCGTGATGCTGAGGTTTGGGGTACAAATGACATCATCATTCATGTTCTGAGCATAGTACACAACAGCTAGTTTCTCAGCCACATTTCTTTTTAAGAAGAAAGAGTCTAAACTATTAAGAATGATCTATTTTATAAAAAGATAAATTCTTGGCATTTTAAATTCATAACATAGGAAATTTGCAATCAGTCTCTGTAGTTTTCAAAGAGGACTGAGCAGAGTTAATATTTAATAAATGTAAAAAGAAGTAATTCTTCCTGAAATGTCTAATTCAGAATGCCCACACTGGGGACCAACTGCACAAAATGTCTCCAGTATTGAAAATCCCCTATATTTTATTTTACTTACAAGTGGTAACAAACATCTTGAAAACAAATATCTTTCAAGGAAATCTGATGAAACAAAAAGTATTTTGTTCCAAATGTAAGGAATAAATCTTGTAAATTTTAAGTGGTTTCCCAAACAAGAAGTGCATAGAAAACGCCAAAAATGTTTTTTTTTTTCCCTAGGCATCTCCTTCAAGAGCAGAATTTCAAAAACTTAAAAAGGTTTTGTTTTTGTTTTGTTTTACTTCTTAAACTATTAGCTCAAATATTATTTGTAGTAGATATTTACAACTTTTTAAAGGATGCATTTTGCTGGCATCACTGGCTATGCTTACAGATGTACCACATGCTGAAGCCTGTTACTCAATTATTTATACGCACAGAAAAACTTCTTGAAAGATAACTGGATTAGTTGTGGAAATATTTTTCTCTTTCAGAACCATCTTTAGTCTCCAGTCAGTCTTGTGCTGAGCATCAGGATTACTAAGTGTTCTGAGGAAATGACCACAGCTATTACATGAAGAAAGAAGGAATAATTCTAAAAATCCATACATTGTAATGAGCATGTGCCAGAATGGTGTAAAACATGGTTTTCATCTATTTTTAATGAACAGTTGAATCTTGAGCACCCCATCTTTTGAGAGGTGTTACCTTGTTGGCAAATGCCTAGGTTTAAATGCTAGATTCAACATTTCCAGTAGGGTAGCTTTAGCCTCAGATGTTATAATTTTTGAGATTCTGTCTCTCAGTGCAATAGGGATATCTAAGCAATAAGTATTTCTAATATTTCTAATTGTTTTCTATTCTTTTCAAATTCTATTTTTCTATTATTTTCATTTCAAATACCAAAGTTAAATTATCTCATTAAAATGGCTTGGTTTTGTTCTTGTTTTTGTTGTGAGACGGAGTCTCACTCTGTCACCCAGGCTAGAGTGCAGTGGCACAATCTCGGCTCACTGCAACCTCTGTCTCCCTGGTTCAAGCGATTTGCATGCCTCAGTCTCCTGAGTAGCTGGGACTACAGGTATGTTCCACCACATCCGGTGTATCTAAATGTTTTTGAAAAGGAAGTCAGTTTTATGTATGTACATTCATATGCAATTTCAAGTTACACATGAAAATATGTGCAGAAAATGGATATCCAAGTGAAACCACTGTAGACATCAGAAATTTCAGGTGGATAAAAATCCAGGAAAAAGAGTTAAAGCATCACTTTTTTTTATGATAAAGCCTGTAATTGAAAGATCAAATGTTACATACATAGCTTGTTTAGTCTTGAGACTAACATTATAAACCAATTAACAGTCAATCAAAGGCATTTTAATGAATAGAAGTATAAATTAGATGCTCTGCTGTAGGCACTCTTACAAGGTCAATACTTAGTTTATGAATGGATCAAGAAATGCATGTCCACTTCTCTTCATTGCTCTTGCATGGTGCCATTTATTCTCTCCACAAAATTGCCAACTGCCTCCTAATTTGTCTTCCCCTCTCTCTCTTGCCCAAATTAACTTAGTCATTGGTTCTCCACAGTGCAGTTAGAACCATTTTTGTGTGTTTTTTTTTTACAGCTAAATTAGATCTTGTCAATTAGTTGTTGAGTTTCTTCCATGTCTTTTTATTGCTCTAAAAAGAAAAACAGCTAATAAATCATTAGCTCCCTGTGTGGTCTAATCCATACTAAACTAATCTCTACACTGTAGTGAGGCGACAATTCTCAGCTCTAGCCAGATATTCCTTAATTTAGATTGCAGCTGTGCCATTTACTAGAGGTGAGTTGACCTTATGCAAGTTTATTAACCTCATTGAACCTGGGTATTCATAAACAGGGTGAGCATCTACCTTACTAGCAGACAAAATGAGGACAAAATGAAGCTGTGCATTTACAACATTTCCACCAAAGGTATGTGCTCTGTGAATATGACACATCCCACTATTCAAGCCTCACCATCTGCTTTTTAGCCCCTCTATCCTTTGCCAAGTTTCTAAGGAATGCTGTGTGCCCTCCTGGTACAGAAACTTTGTATGTGCTGTTTCCTTCCCAGGAAGCTCTTCCCCTAGCTTCTGAACTCTCGTTACATCCGTAGCATCCAGCCCAAGCATTTCTTCCCCGCAGAAGCTTTGATCTTTGACTCCACATCGCTGCACTTTATCTCCCTAATCAGAACAGCAGCTGAACAGTCATTTATTTCATCATCTGAATACTGTCTGGCTCTCCTGAGACATTGTGAGCTCCCTGAAAGCAAGGATTGAATGTGGCCACTTTTGCATCTCCAATATCTAGCATGGTGCTTAAAAATGTGTGTGAATGAGTAAGTCAATGAGTTAATTAAATGAAATCAAACAAGTCCAATAATAAATGAATATGATAACAAGAACTTTAGCTTAGCGTGGTCCAATAAATTCAACAGACCGAGATGAAATGTGAATTCTATTTGCATGTCTTCTCCTCCTGTCCATCACACAAAAAGGATGATGGTGAGCATGACGGTGATGATGATCATACCCACCTCTCAAACACACCTAGTATATTTGAAGCACTAAATGTATTTTGCATATATTACCTTATTTCATGTTTGATAATATCTAAACAATTTTGAAATTTCTTGATTTTTAATTTTATACCACTGAATTTCAAAATATGAACAAATTGATTTTAGCGTGTTGAGTTATTTTGAACATGTCAACTTGTCTAGAAATCAGGGGGAGAAAGTCCTGGAAAAAATCATGTTGTTGAGGTAAGAACTCACACTTCTCAGGCAGAGAACATGTGTGTACTCCGGTCAGAGTATAAAACACACAAATCAATTCAGTGGGTATTCACTACAAATAAGCTATTAATACATGTCTAATGCCACCATTAGAATGATAGCCTTAGAATTTTAGCCATGAGGAATAAAATAGTCCTTAATACACACACACACACACACACACACACACACACACACCCCTACATGTATTGCATATTCACTCTATGCCAAAGCCTTTACAAACATTTATTGTATTATTCAATCCTCACAACATCCTTAAATCATAGACTTTTTACCACCTAATTATACAGGAGGATAAAAGTAGTATCAGCAAGGTTTCATAACTAGCCCCAGGTCACCCATCTTGTAAACTGATGTTTGAATCTAGTTTTTCCTGACTCTGAAACCAATGGTGTTCCAACTACACTATGCTGGAAGAACGGAAATTGTTAGGATATGGATATAGTTGGTTATTTTCCTTTCCTCTTTTCAAATTAGTGAATTTTAGATTAAGCTGTTATTATCTCTGCTGAGCTACTGACTGGGAGTTCAAACACCTCCTCTTGGCTAGTTCTACTCCTTTACACCTGTGTGAGCAGAGATATATCTCTTAGACTATATAATTTCCAAGTCTCTATTATCTTGAAAGAGATGTTTATTATATTTGATAAATATATAAATTATACTTGATGTATAAGTAGATACATATTTTGACACTTAACAGCATAATTCAGTTTATGGAGAGGAAAATACAACAGAAAAGAGAAAAACCTCATAAGCAAATACAAACAACCTTCAAATCCAAACTAAATATGGGTGGGAGACTCAATAATGATCACTGCACTGACCAAAAGGTAATCCTTAATTTTGCAAAAATATTTGCAGTGTAAATTTTTGGTCAGTTGGGGACTTGCTGCATTTTTCAGAAGCCACAAAATCATAACCATAGGAATATTTTAAATGTCTATGATAACTACTTAGTGGTTCAGAAACTAAAACTTTATAATTCAAACTTCCAAGGAAAATGGTTTGTTCTCAGTTTAAAAAAATCTCAGAAGATAAGCAATACAGGATTATTTTTCAAATCTATTTACAAATGTATATAAGAAATATGCATTAAAGTTTTTAAATTTACAATTTATTTTGAACTAATATTTTCCCTTTTCTCATACTATTAAGTTGTAGAGTGGGATAGTGCTGAGAGAGATATATGTACATAATTTAATGTGCTAAATTAATTGGTTTGTGCAGAGAAAACTCTCTGCCATTTTTATTATTCAAATAATTTGGACCAAGTAACTCTGATCAAATTGCCTGACTGAATTAGGATGTCTATTTCCAACTTGCAAGATAATTTTGAAATTTACACTTGCATCTTGGCACAAGTATTCAATGAAAGCCCTCCCTTCCTTGATAATTGCGTTCCTCATCTCACTGAACAGTTTACTTTACCAATTTGCTTTTGACTAAGCACAAATGAGAGACATGGCTTTAAAGACAAAAGGAAAAAATAATAATGAAATTAACAGACCAGAAAGCTAAGTCTTGTTTACAGCTAAATCTCAATAGTTTGGCCAGGAGCAGTGGCTCACACCTGTAATCCCAGCACTTTGGGAGGCTGAGGCAGGTGAATCACAAGGTCAGGAGATCAAGACCATCCTGGCTAACACAATGAAACCCCATCTCTAATAAAAACACAAAAAATTAGCTAGGTGTGGTGGCACACACCTGGAGTCCCAGCTACTCGGGAGGCTGAGGGCAGGAGAATCATTTGAATCCAGGAGGCAGAGGTTGCAGTGAGCCAAGAGTGTGCCACTGCACTCCAGCCTGGGTGACAGAGTGAGACTCCGTCTCAAGCAACTCTGCAACTTAAGAAATTTTTACTTATACTTGAAAGTACAAAATAATCTTCTACCATAATAAAATGCTAGCTGAGGAAGTAATTTAAAAGTTAAAAACAAAATGCCTGATATTTTATTCGTTTATCAACAAATTACATAAAGGACAAGAACATCTTGACTTTCTGCTAATTTCTCCACACTTGAAAGAAGCTGAGAGTAAGTGATGAGAATAATTTAGCTCCCGTCCTTTGTTGTAAAGGCTGTCATATAAGCCATGAGACATATCTGTTAGTTCTAAACATCAAACATAAAGCATTGGCTTGTTTGAGATTCTATTGTGATCATCCAACCAGTGCCACGTAGAATCATGCTTGGCTTTGAGGCCAAGAAGAGAAAAAACACCAAAATAAGAAATGAATATAAAAGGTAGGTTTAGAACCAAGTCATCAAGAATAAATGTGAAGAAATCATCCAAGGGCTATATGCAAACCTATAAACATTATGCATGTGCATGGTCTTATGTTCCTTGGTTTTAATTAAATTAATAAACAGATGTTGGTAAAAATGTTTCATACCTTGGGTTGGCATCCAAGGGAAAGATAAAAGTGAAGAAACAAAAACAAAAAAGAATACTAAGAATTGTACAACACAATCTTTACTTTAAAATGGTGCCTGGCTAGAAAAGAATGCTGTAGCCTAATTTGCCACCAAACACTTGAGAAAACAATTAAAGCAATAAAACAGAGCAGAAAAAATAAAAATGCATATCATTTAAAAATTAAGACTGACAGGAACACTATTATTAATATAAGGACCTAAGAGGATTTTTCATACAATTCAAAATCTGTTGCTCTTTAGAGAATTATAGGCAAGTCTAATAAAAATGGACCAAATTCTCAGGCTTCACAGAAGGGAAGCAAACTCTTTTTTCTCCCATGTACTATACTCTCCTGGGTTCAGTTATCTTCCATTTATGATTAATAGTTAGTTACACTAACATTTTCCCATAATTGTTGGTATAGATCCATCATTGCTAAAAACTTTGTCATTTCAAGCATAAAAAAGTTTTGTCAAAAAGATATTTTTCTTAAGTTTGTTATTAACATTTGGAGTAGAAATTTAAGGGTTTGGCAGATATTTGTCCAATAGAGATCTGTAAGTCACTATGGTAACTGCTGCCAAGTATTTGCTGAAGACCTACAGAAACACAGACCTGCATGTACCTACCAAGTTCTCTAGTCCTGCTGTACCTAATGGTACTCAGTTAAATGATAATAGACAAAAATAAATTAATTAATAAAGGAAATAGTCCATTCTGAATTAGACTACCTTTGATATTGGCTGAAATGTATTAAAAGATTAGTAGACAGGCTCTGAGACCACCACATAGAACACTGCCTGCTACCTCTAACAGGTGGGCAGGAAAATCATTAGTTGCTTTAAGGTCTTGATATTTGCAGCAGAGTGGAAGTAATCTGATTGCACCATCAGAAAAACATTTGAACATTCCCAGCTTCTGCCCATTTACCCTTCTGAAAAATAACACTAATAAGTAAAAATAACAAGGTAAAGAAACGGGAAACTTGGAGCGGCAGCGGGCAAATGGGAAACTTGATGTCCCATTGGAGTTGTCAGCATAAATGAGCTAGACCAAGAAGAATAATCCAGCCAAAAAACGGAAAGGAAACTACAATAAAACAACACCTCAAACAAGTGAGTGTACACACACACACACACACACACAACAAAAGCATATATTTCACAGGAAGTACAAAAGAGAGGTAAAGAGAGACCTTCATAGAATTAGCAAGAACTGTTCCTTGCATAAAGAAATGCAATAGAAATTTCAAGCCTAAAGAGGAAAAAAAGGTTCCATGCTCATCTAATTTATGTAAGCAAAATTGTGTCTTGACAGCAAATATGACTTTTGGAAAATAGAGTTAATTAGACTTTAGATTCTATTGTAGGCAACCTGAAATTTTTTTTCTACTTCCTTCTCTTTCTTACCTCTCATTTTGACTGCATTTTTTCAGTTTCTTTCTTTCTCTCCACTTGTCTCTTCTTCATTCATGGGTCTCTTAATAGAAAATGTAGATAATTTAGTGATCTTCACTGTGTATTGCTTGGAAACCACCAGCCTAAATTCATTAGTCCCCTAACCCATTTAATTTCTTCCCAGTTCTATGCATCTCTGTTTAGCTTATTAACTTCCAATTATCATTCAATTTCCTGGTACTTTGATACTAAGAAGGGAGTGCTGTGCATTTTAGATATAAAAATAGGGTCACTGGAATGTCTACCCTTCATAAATTCAAATGCTGACCTTTACCTACCCAACTGTCTTTCTGAAAACTTACCTAGAAATTCTTATCACTCAAATCACCAAGGACACAAAATTCTACTCTTGACTGTAGTCAACTGCATTGAGAGTAGATCTATTTTAACCCAGTGCCCTGGATATTATGGTCCTTGATATTCAGGTTCTCCCTTGATGAGCAAACAGTCTCTGCACTTATCTCAGATGTGTCTCTGTGTGCTATAACATTTCTGAAGAGAGTGTTTGGCATGTGCTGTCTATATGAAGCACCACAGCTTTAATTGAGAGATAGCCTCTCTTTCTCAGTTACAGCCAAATGCACATACCTGGTTCCACTTCTCCACTTGAGCAGAGGAACCAGTGTTCTTTGAATTGGAAATGATCTTGTGTGAGTTTTGTTTCTGAAAATTATGTCCTTATGGTACCTAGGGATGAGCTTAGACTGTCTTCTGAGATAAATACCATTTTTTTTTTTTTGAAAGAGAGAGTCTCACTTTGTCGCCCAGGCTGGAATGCAGTGGCACCATCTCAGCTCATTGAAGCATCTGCCTCCTGGGTTCAAGTGATTCTTATGCCTCAGCTTCTTGAGTAACTGAGATTACAGGCACCCACTACCACGCCCGGCTAATTTTTGTCCTTCTTCACATGGTGGCAGGAAGAAGCGCCTAGCAAAAGGGGGAAAAGCCCCTTATAAAACAATCAGATCTTGTGATAACTCACTCAATATCACAAGAACAGTAGCAAGGGGGTAACTGACCCCATAATTCAACCAGGTCCCTCCCACGACACATGGGGATTATGGGAGCTACAATTCAAGATGAGATTTGGGTGGGGACACAGCCAAACTATATCAGGAGCTCAAACAACTCAGTAGGAAAATAATCTGGCAAAGATATGGCAAACAGACATGTGAAAAGGTGCTCAATATCACTGACCATCAGATAAATAAATGCAAATCAAAGCTACAGTGAGATATCATCTCACTCCCATTAAAATGGCTAACATCTAAAAGACAGGCAAAAACAAATGCTAGCAAGGATGTGGAAAAAAGAGAACCCTCAACCATGTAGGTGGGAATGTAAATTAGTACAACCACTATGGAGAACAGTTTGGAGGTTCCTCAAAAAATCTAAAACTAGAGCTCCCTATGATCCAGCAATCCTACTTCTGGGTATATGCCCCCCAAAAATTAGTACATCAAAGAGATATCTGCACTCCTACAATTGTTGTAGCACTGTTCACCATAGCTAAGGTTTGGAAGCAACTTAAGTGTTCATCAACAGGTGAATGGATAAGAAAATCTGGTACACAGACACAATGGAGCACTATTCAGCCATAAAAATGAATGAGATCCTGTCATTTACAACAAAACGCATGGAAGTGGAGGTCACTGTGTTAAGTAAAATAAGCCAGGCACAGAAAGATAAACATTGCATGTTCTTACTTCTTTGTGAGATCAAAAAATCAAAACAATTGAACTCATGAACATAGAGAGTAGAAAGATGGTTAACAGAGGGTGGAAAGAGTGGTGCGGTGTTGGGGGAAGGTGGGGATAATTAATGGGTAGAAAAAACACAGAAAGAATAAGTAAGCCTTAGTATTTGATAACACAGCAGGATAACTATAGTAAATAATAAATGCACATTTTAAAATGAAGAGTATAATTGAATTACTTGTAACACAAAGGATGGATGAATAAGGGAATGCATATTTCATTCTCTGTGATGTTATTATGCATTGCAGGCATGTATCAAAACATCTCACGTGCCCCATAAATATCTATCTATATTATATATATAGATATATAATCTACTATGTACCAACAAAAATTAACATTAAAAAATTTTAAAAATTCTTGGAAACATAATATAAACTTCCTTTTTGGATTGTAGTATTTTTAGAACACTCAGTTTTAGCTACAAATGCTTACTCCATTAATTGGTTCATTCTTAGCCTAAGGAATTTTGACTGTATGTTTTATAAAGTAGTTTTTAATTTTGGGGACACCTATCTGACCATCTAAAGTCAATGGACTATCCAGATCGACCTTATCAATTACATCTATGTTGGAAGCGTCTCCACAGCAGAATTTATACTGTTTATTTGAATTGTCTACATTTCTTAGCAAACACAGCAGGTTCACATTGATTGTGATTAGAATAAAAATCTAAATGTTCCTGGTTATTTTTTACAACTTGCTCAGATAATTGGACTGTTTGTTATGGTTAAGAATTATTTCAGATTAATTGTGACCCTAAATTAAAGCTGGTAATTTTAAATAGAGATGCTTTTCCATATTAGAATAGATATTGAAGTAATTGCTCTTCTCTTTCTCAAAGTCAGTGTTGTTTTCCCAATTTTTCTTACATTAAGTTATTTAACTCGCAACAAGAAAAATCTGGTATAAAACAATTATCGTGCTATAATCTTCTTAAGAATGATTATTATATCTAATCAACATGATTCACATTACTATGGATGCTTGAAGTTATGTGATAAACAATATGCTTGTTTTCCTGGAGATGAAGTACATTATTAATATTCTGGTTGAAGTTCTTTACATGAACTAAGCAGTTATCCCCAAAGGCATTGTATTTAAAGTATCATGTACGTATTTATCTATTTTGTCCATATTAAACATGGGCATGTGATTTCTTTAGCCCAGAATTTTTTATGAGACTGTAGGGCCATTTCATAAAAAAACTGACTTGACATCTCAGAATTACAGTATTCCAAAAGAAGTCCTCCTTGATGTTACTCTCAATGGTTTAGGCAGCACATTAATGTAATAGTTTCCCTTAATATTGGGTCATAGCTATATAAAACAATATGTGATTGAAGAAGGGATTCTTCATCTGAATTTTGATGAGCTATTGCTGTTGTCTTCACACTGATCTGCCATGTAGCCATAAGCTCCCTTTGCAATTTACTTTGCCATTCTTTTTTTCCATATAGCCTTTTCTCAAATTGGGAAAAACTATTTGCCACTGCCTACATACAACCCACATTGTTTTACCTTCATGCCTTTGCTTGGTTTTCCTGCCTACATAAAATAACTTAATTCACTCAATCCGAAATTCACTAAGTTCCACTGTGTGCTAGACAGTGTTCCAGCTTGAGAACAAAACAGAAGGAAGATGCTCAAAGTCTCGGCTCTTAAGGAGTTTGCCTTCTAGTAAAGGAGACACACAATAATCAAATAGACAGATGCATACTGTAATTTGAGATAGAGAGACAAGCAATGAAGACAAACACAGGAATAAAGCAGAAATAAACAAAGTGGAAGAGGTAAGAATTTCTGTTCTAGAATGACTGTATTGGGAACGGCTGCTCTGAAAGTGTGAGAATTATGCAGAGTGCTAAGTTGCAAAGGAGGGCTAAGTAGGTATAAAAGTCAGGGATCTCTAAAGGGACCAAACCAATAAGGCACATATATAAAGGGGAGTTTATTAGGAGAATTGGCTCACATGATCACAAGTTAAAGTCCCACAGTAGGCCGTCTGCAAACTGAGGAGCAAGAAAGCCAGTCTGAGTCCCAAAAGCACAAAAGTAGGGGAGCGAACAGTGAAGCCTTCAGTCTGTGGCTAAGGCTCAAGAGACCCTGGCAACCACTGGTGTAAGTCCAAGAGTCCAAAAGCTGAAGAACTTGGAGTTCGATGTTTGAGGGCAGGAAGCATCCAGCATGGGAGACAAATGAAGGCTGTAAGACTCAGCAGGTCTGCTGTTTCCACCTTCTTCTGCCTGCTTTATTCTTAGCCATACTGGTAGCTGATTAGATGATGCCTACCCAGATTGAAGGTGGGTCTGCTTCTCCCAGTCCACTGACTCAAATGTTAATCTTTTTTGGTAACACCCTCACAAGCACATCCAGGAACAATACTTTGCATCCTTCAATCCTATCAAGTTGACACTCAACAATCACAGTAGAGTAAGGACTGAGACCGAGGAGGGAATAGCTTGCGAGGTAGAAAGAGAAACACGTATAAAGTTCGTAAGACAGCAACAAACTTGATATGGTGGCTGACCAGTCAGAAGGTCAGTGTAGCTGGATCCATAGTTAAAGAGAGAAAGAGTCAAGGGAAATCTTCATGTATAAACTCTTGAAGGTCACACTAAGGAATTTTCTTTTTTATTGCAAGTATAAGGAATTTTATTTTTATGTTAAGTATAAAAGGAAAGCTTTATCAAGAGACTTAGCGATTTGATTGGCATTCTTAAAAGACCATGTTCATGCTGTGTACAGAATAGAATAGTTGAGAGAAATATTAAAATATGGTAAGAGTCCAGTCAGAGATGATTGGTGGCATGAATTTAGGATGATAGCCAAAGAGTTAGTAAAAGGTGACTAGATTCAAGCTAGGTTTTGGGGATACAGCCCACATGGCTTGTTGATGCATTACATGTGGGAGTGACAAACATAGACTTGACAAGAATTACGTTGTTTTGCCTTCTCAACCAGATGAATGATAGTTCCCAAAAGTGCCAGAGGAGAAGTATATTTTGTGGATAGGAATCATGGTTCTGTTTTGTGAATGTTTATGAGAGATCAATTAACCATTACCACAGTATAAATAATTATACACATATATATATTCACAAATATCTAGATGGAACCTCTCTCTTTCTTTCTCTCTCCATCCCTCACTCTTGTTTTCTCTCATCTATTTCCACTTCCTATTAATTTTTTATTGTATATATGCCTTATTAACCTGTATTAGAAAGTATTCATTAACTTCCAGTCTTCAATAAATGAAAGCCAGCCAATATATGAAGAAGATGAAGAAGAAAAAATGATGGATTCATCTAAAAACACAAAGATATTTGATATAACTGGCTCTCAGGAAGACCTAGAATCATGTCATTGAAGTCCAGAATTTCTTTAACCAAATTTCTCTTTGTGCATTTGCTTCATTGTTCTTTCTTAGAAGATCAGAATATTCTTGTCTGTTTTTCTGTTTCTTAAATAATATTTCTACTGCAAATGTGGAAGATGTTTGTTCACAGATTCAAACCATGCATATTCAAAATCTCTTTTCAATGATAAATTCTTATAGATAGAATTATTTTGCTTTGGTTTTCATCAACTGCTCATCCATGGCCCAAATAACACTGTAAACTCTTTATAGTTAGATATGTTATAGTTAGGGATATGTTTGCTGAAATTGTGTAAATCCTCTAAAGTTTAGTGAGTATGCCATGGGTAATTTTTTATGAGACAGAACAAATGAAAGAATAAACTAATGATTGAATGAATGAATGGCTTCAGGGTATATGTGATCTAATAGGGGAGAAACATGGGAAATTCACTCTACTAAAAGGCAACAGAGTGAAATTTTAAATCCTTAATTGTGTTGAAAGTTCCACTTATAGTAGAAAGTAGAAGTGTGCGAGAGACTATTACTTCAATCACAATACCAGATTAACTAATAGTCATACTTTTCTTTCAAGTCATCAAAGAACAGTAGATGCAAAGAAGCCTGAAATAACTAAATTACAAAAAAGGATGAGGAGTCCTTCATAGGTAAGCCAAAAGGAGGGGCTGCTTTTGTACTTGGAACAGTATTTTAGTCTTAGCATGAGCAGCAAAGGGAGAGGCAGTTCTGATAATCAGAAAATAGTCCATGAGACTATGAGAAACCAGCTGAAATGTAAGAACTGGGATGGGTTGACATATGGATTGGAATTTAAAAGATCTCCAAAACCAAACATAAATCTCTCATCTGACAATTGTCTCTCATGAGGATTTTGCTGAGTATATATTGATGGGAAGAGTGAGAGAGCAGAGCAAAGACAGTCTTACACAGTGCCTGATCCAGGCACTGCTAGAGTTGAATAAAGAGGTAAATTAAAACTTATGCTGCAGCTCAGCCTTTTGTCAGCTCAATTCTTGGTAGGATCAAAATGTTCAATCCCCTTTGCTACAATACAGGGTGCTATAGACTGGGAAGAAGAAAAAAAGTAGATCTCTTTAATTGCAATTTAAACTTTACACTAGTTAAATGACCCAATGCTAGCCTAGCTCTACTCATGGTGAAGTCTAAATTCAGTCCCTTACCCTGGCTGCCTGAAAGGGGAAGGGTATAGGAACTCTGGAAGAAAGAAAATAAAGCTTATTGTCCCAGTTTTGTCTATTCTGTTCTTTTGTTCAAAATGTCCTGCATGTAAGCAGAAATCAAAAGACATACAAAAAGACAGGTTAAACTACTCAAAAATGAAAAAAATCAAAACAGCAGATACAAACATGAACTGGATGTTTAATTCATTGACAGGACTTAAACACACATAAACATGTCAAATAACTAAGAGGAAAATAATTTGCTGAATGGTACAAGCCACCAAAATTGACCAAATTGAAATTCTATAAGAAAAAATGCAATATCTGAAATTAAAAATGTATCGAATGATTTTAAACAATAAACTTGAAACAATTTAATAGATATTACTCACATTAAAACTTTGAGACAAATAAAAAATAGCTAAACAGAGCATCATAGACATGTTAGGAACATATCAAATAATCTAAACACAAAACTGGTGTCTCTGAAGTGAGAGAGCAGGGGGCAAGAAAGTATTTGAGGACATACTTGTTAAAATTTGTCTATACACGGTGATTCAAATCAGCACAGATCTCAGCAGCTCAGGGAATCCCAAACACAATAAATTCTAAAGCAAAACCAACAAATAAAAACCCATCATTCCTACATGTAGCATAGTCAAATGCAGAAAGTCATAGATAAGAAAAATATTTTAAAGAAACCTGAGAAAAGTGGGCACATTACATTTAGGAAATAACAATAAGAGATATAACTGACATCTTATAAACCAAAAAGTATTTTCAATCTAATTTTATATTTCATTAGCTAATGAAAAAGTGTCATTGCATTTTTTTTTTTTTTTTTGAGATGGAGTTTCACTCTTGTTGCCCCGACTGGAGTGCAATGGCACGATCTCAACTTGTGTAACCTCTGCCTCCCAAGTTCAAGTGATTCTCCTTCCTCAGCCTCTCAAGTGGCTGGTGTCTGCCACCACACCTGGCTATTTTTTTTTTTTTTTGTATTTTTAGTAGACACATGGTTTCACCATGTTGCCTAGGCTGATCTCGAATTCCTGACCTCAAGTAACCCACCCGCCTCAGCCTCCCCAAGTGCTGAGATTATAGGCGTGAGCCACCGTGCCCAGCTTCATTGCATTTTTAACTGTATTTATTTATAAAAGGGAACAGAGACACAGCCAAAATTAAATGAAATTGTATCTTGTGAATCTGTCTCACTTTTCCCCCCATTATCTCCCTCCCGCAAAAACATACAAAATGGGTTCAGTGCAGAAGCTTATTAAAGACAGATGATATTAACTTCATGTTATAATAAGTTCAGGAAACAGGTGGAAGACAGAAACAAAAAACATCAAATGCCTTAGTTATGCTTTCATTTTAGTCATTAATTAGTCATTAATTTAAGCTTTTAATTGAAAGATATTGCCTTAATTTTTCCATTGCAGAAAGAAACATTTAAAAACAATGAAACTGTATGTAGAAAAATTGTAGAACTTAGAATCAATGGTTATAGGTTTTAGCATTTTGATGGTGTTTTTGATGTTTTGACATTAATGTTATTTTTTTCAGGGGGCAGTGTTGACATGCTATGAATGATAGTATATTTTATAAGGTAGAAATCTTGAGTTTATGCTTTTTTTGTATTGTGTTTTTAAAAATAATGATAACAAGTGACGCTGTTTGTTCTCAGTCTGTTACCTTCCAGGAGTACAAAGTGAAACAGTGAATTCTCATTTTTATTTCTTTTTTATTTTTCATATAAATTTGAAAAATTGGGCACTCTTTACTCCAAGAGAGGACCGAAGTAATTTTATTATTTTATCATTGATGCATTGGAAGCGTTATGTGTTTTGATGGAAGCGTTATGTGTTTTATCATTGATGCATTGGAAGCGTTAGGTGTATAAGCTATATGTGTGAAGCATGTGGTTTTTAAATCCACAATATAACAAATTTGTTTGTAATCTTGCTTTAACAGACTATGAAGTGTTCTACTTTTTCTTTTCTTTAAACGAGACAATTCCTCTAGAGCTGCTCGCTATTCCAGATATACTCTTACCTAATTACTATATTAATTTGCACAGTATTTCAAATGGATCAAGAATTAAATAGACTGTTTTATTTCATTTACAAATGTGTTGTTAAATTTGTAATTTTCATGATCAAAAATCAAATGTATAAATAAAGATGTGATTAACTAATTTAGGAAGACTGACTACCATGCTCCCAACCACCACCAAGCTTGTCTAGTGTTTTGTAGACTGGATTTCATTATCTTTATGCATATGTAATTCATTAAATATTGCGACTAATTATTGTGTCTCAAACTTTAACCTTCTTCAATTATCTAGGTTATAAAAACTAAAACCAGCACTGTCAACAAAACAAAATAACTATTATAGAGCTGAGACAAATATATTTTAAAAAATTAAAATATATGAACAGTTATGAATATGGGGAAATACAAATAGAAAAAAATGTAAAATAAAGGACAAAAGTTCACAGAAAAGAAAAATGTCAAATCAGCTTTTATATCTAGTGGTTAATTACAAATATGGCTGTGAGACTCCCACCAATCAAAACAAGATTTAAGTAGGGTCATAATGTCCATTATTTAAAAATAAACCTCAAGAGTAGTACAGATTTTAGAACACCAAAATTAGAAAGAAATAATGCCTAATGGCACTAAGAAAGGAGCCACTGCCATATAGTCACAGATGATACACTACAGTAAACTTCAGTATAGTAGACCCTGTCCTTCCCATACAACAGAGGACTGTTTTTTTCCTATATTCCTCAGAAAAGCACAGAAGTGTATATTCAAAGCTTAGCTCAGTAAAAGCAATTCTATGAGGAGCCAAAATTATTTGGCGGAAGGATATAGACTTCTCCTAGCCTAATATAATTCAAAGATGAAATTTTAAGTGCTTAATGAAATTGAAGTAGTCCATGCATTATAGTTAAGCATCAACAGACTCATATTTAAGTTTATTTTTATCAATGGTATTATTTTTAACTGACCATTTGACAAAACATTCTTGAATGAGATTTTGTTTTCTGGCTGGAATATGAAAGAAGGGAAACTTTGCTCCCTAATAAAATCAAATCCAAATCCTTTGACCATCAGATTAGTTGATGATAGAGTTAATATCAACTTATGAAATCAAGTGCTTATAGGTATCAGGATTAGACAGTAGACTATGCTGAAAGATAAAGAAATGCTGACTTTCAATGGGTCAGCACAGTAAGAATTTCTTTCAAGGCCAATCTGGAAGCTTTCCTAGTGGATTGCTTCCAAGACCATGTTGCTACTGGGCCAGATGGAAGTCTTGGCTTTCATGGACACCATGGAAGAGGAAGGGAAGTCTGAAAGATTCTGAAGAATGATTTTTACATGTTGCCCAACATGATTAACATCACTTCTGTCCACATTTTACCTGCTAGTAAACTTGTTCTAACAAAAATACAAGGATGGGAGGCTAAGAAATGTCGTCTTCCAGTGGTTTCCAGGAAGAGGAAATGGCATTGGGAACATAAAGTGTTTTCTTTCTTATTGTTCTTAACCAGAAAACATGCCTGAATTTTTAACTCACTTCCAAATAAATTAAGACTACTTCTATGCATAGATGTTGTTGGTGAACAAGTCCCCAAAGATCCACACTAACAGGCTTCTATAACCATGGCTATAATAAATTTTCCCCAAAGAGGCTTTTCAAGCATAACAGAAAACAGACAAAATGTTGTCTCAGTAACCCCCCTAAAAAATAGAATATGTAATTTGTCTAGTATGTTTAGGTAATAAGTCAATAATCTTAATGTGTAACTGAAAATAAAACACATTGTTTTAAACTCCAGTTTGGCTTTCTGCATAAACTGAAATACAAAGATGTCTTAATCTAAGTTTTGTGCTTCTAATCACTCTGATCAAGCTTATATCAGTGACAAACGCAGCTATTAAGTAATATCAACACTATGTTAGAAGATTAAGATCTACCCATTTTTCCAAGTAGTTTACTGTAGAACAATGTTTAAAATAAGAACAGAGATTTCAAAATAACTATTGTCAATATTCTGGTAGGGAATCACGTTTCTTCTGATACCTTAAAGAATAAAAACTCTTGCATTCAAATAATGAATAATATGAAATTTCCAGAAAACACATATAACTGATTTATCAAAAATAAGTAGTATTCATTATTCAAATGTCTCAAAATGTCATGAGATCATTATGACCACAGAGCTCACTATTGGCTATAGATAAAATGGCAGCCTCATTTTACTGTATGTGTGTAGGCAGGTATTTAATTTCTTTGTATTTGGTCATGAAGGTTATTGTAGAAAACCTGCAAACCATTAAGAAAGATAATCTGACAAATATTTCCACAATACTAACATTCAGAGGCAACTGTGGAATTTTGTTTTATCTGATAATTTATTCATAGTTTACATCTAGATCATAGATATTATTGCTGGCTCCTAAATATTGGCTAAACATTATGACAAACAATTTCTTACTTTATTTATATAATTATGTAAATATTCCTGTGTAAAAAAATCATAAAATTATATAATTTACTTAACCATTCTCCTAATATTGGACATTTAGATATTAGAATATTTTCCTTTATTTATTAAGAATCTGAACTAATAGTATTCATCATGGTAGTCTTATGAGAGTTCCCAGGAGCAAAATTCTGGGTCCAAATATATGAGCATTTTCAAAGATTGGAGTATGTATTGCAAATTTGTGTTCTAGTCATGTTTCTCCATCTTCTCTGAGGAATTCTTAGTTTTTCGTTGTTGTTCTTAAAAAGTACACAAATCTTAAACTAGTTTAAAATATCTTTTCTGCCCTTTAGTTGTAGAACACTGTGTTCTACAGTTTAAAACATAACTTTGTATATGATCTAATTTATGCTTCATAAACATGCTTTGCAAGATTAGGATGATATTATTTCCATTTTCACAGGGGAAGGAAGAGGGATGTTAAATTTCTTGCTTCTGGTTCTAAGACTAATAAATAACACAGTCAGAATTTGGATCTCTAGCTCCTGCCTCCTACTCTAAGGCTTTTTCAATTACGATAGGACTACAAGGTATCGTGATTCATGGGAACTCATACTGTTTACCTTTTGTAATAAAAGGCAGCAACATTGGTCCTCACTTTCAGAAGGGAAAGGAACATTATATCAGACATGATTTAAATGTAATAACAATTGCTTAACTTGCAAGGCAGTAAGAACATGTGGTACCATATTATAGAGGCTTTCTGTTTCTAAAAGTTAAACTACATCAACTTTTTCTCAGCACTGCATCTGTGATTTCTAAGGAAAACTTAGAATCAAAAACTTTTTTTAAAAAATCAAGTACTTGTTTTTTTCATGTTTTGTAGATTTTCTTTGGATTATGAAAAGAAAATCCTTCTAATGCATGCATAAACAAAACCGGCTTATGTCACTAGCACCCTGTAGAAACCAAAGATGAACATTAAATTACTCTGCGCACATGGCTACTTTCCAGTAATTATTCAATCTGAGGTTTAACCACGTTTATCTAGAATATGAGGACCATGTATACACAGCTAAAGGGAAGACATGGTTAAAGTAATTATCTGGCATATTCCCACGGTATAGACTGTCAGTCTGGCTCATTCAGAGTAAAGAATAATGACCCAGCACATTTCTTTTGCCAAAAGAAGTTATTTGGCAAATCACCTCAATGTGCCTCAACAGATGAACATTAAATCTACAAGATGCCAAAAGAAGGAAAACATGACTGCCTTGGGTACTGGAAAGTCTGTAGAAAGCATAGACTAAGGGAAGGGCACTCTAGAGGAGAATGAGCCAGAATCAGGGAAATTGCCTTAACATTCTGTGATCTTTTCTGGGGCTTGTGAATTAAGATTCTAGAGTCTCTTCATCATACTTCTACTGCTTCATCAATTCTTCCCATGAATCTTCTTGTCTTTTCTTATATGTCTTTTTCTCTAGGTAATGAAGATCTGACTTCTCTACAGACCGTGTTCACCCTTTATCCAAAACTCCAAGTGGATGCACGAAACTGCAGGTAATACCAAACTTTATATACAGAGAGTCCCTAACTTATAATGTTTCAACGTAATAATTTTTCCACTTTATGATGGTGCAAGAGCATTCTGATTTTCTCTTTCAGAACAGTATTCAATAAATAATGAGCTAGTCAACATTTTATTACAAAGTATGCTTTGCATTAGATGATTTTGCCTAACTAGGCTGATGTAAGTGGCCTGAGCACATTTAAGGTAGGTGAGATTAATCTATGATGTTTGGTAGTTTAGGTGTATTAAATGATTTTTACTTAACAGTACTTTCAGTGTATAATGGATTTATCTGGACATAACCCCATCATAAGTCAAGGAGCATCTGTATACATGTTTTTTTTAATCTGATAACTGAGACACTATTGAATAACTTGAAGATGGCCCATACAACATGGATATGCAGGACAAAGGGATGATTTACAACCTGGCAGGACAAATGGGGTGACAGGAGAGTTCATCGCACCCTTTAGAATGGCATGCAATTTAAAACACATGAATTGCTTGTTACTGTAATTTTCTATGTAATATTTTTTGACTATGGTTGATCACAAGTAACTAAAACTACGGAAAGCAAAATTGAAGATGGGAGGTGGAATACTATAATTCCAGAGCTATAGTTTATCTGATGACTAATGCAGTACACTAGATAACCCCATCTTGAAATGTTCTTTTGTACTGCGCATGGGAAGAAGAGACTGACAAGCACCAGGCTTGTTTACTGTTGACAAGAATAATACAGATTTCAGTATCCTCTGCAGATAATCAATACTCTTTTTACTTTGTTTTCCTCTTTGCTCCAATTTCCTTGAAATTATTTTTAAATGAAGCAACATTGATTTACTATCATATAAATGCTACTTCTATTGACAAGATCTAATGTTTATTCATTCTAAACATTAGATTTTTCTTTTTTTTAAGTTCAGGGGTACATAAGAAGATTTGTTACATGAGTAAACTTGTATCATGGTGGTTTATTGTACAGGTTACTTCATCACCCAGGTATTAAGGTTAGCACCCAATAGTTATTTTTCCTGATCCTCTCCTTCCTCTCACCTTCCACTCTATGATAAGACCTGGTGTGGATTATTTCATTCCTAAAACCAAAACAGAAATGATGGCTATTCTTCTTTTACTTGCTTAACTGACAGATAATATTTCTGAAAGATTCCATTAGGTTTTTCTTTTGCTATTTATTTTGATATAGCAGATTGATCAATGGGATGGATTCTAGAGGCAATTTCTCCAGGCTCATATATTTCCTTCACTATTTATTAACTATATGACTTATCTTTCTTGGCTTTAATTTTCTCATTTTCATAAGAGAGATAATGGTTTCCACCATGTAGGAATTTTGTGAAGAATATATAATTTATACAAAAGCTTAATATTGAGCCAGGTGCATAGAAATCCATTGATACATATTCATGATTAGAGGTAGTAGCATGTCAAACATACTCTCACTAGACTTAGATTTATTGTGGGATCTTAGGCAAATTACTACTTTATGTTACTTGTTCTAGTTTTCCTTGTCTATAGAGAGGTAGTACTGACCCCACAGGTAATTAGGTGTTTTGAGGAATAAATAAGTCAATTCATATAAAGTATTATTAGACTATTTTGTGGTTCATGCATGGTAAGTGCTCAAAAAATTAACTATGACAAGTATTATTTATCCATCCATGCTAAAAGAATTTTCAAGATAAATGGAAAACAAGATGAAAACACATGAAACTCTACATTAAAAAGGGCATATTTAATTATGAGTTATTTATAAACACTGCTGTATTTGAATATATAGAAAAATAAAATCCCAGTATCTCAACACAGAAAACAATATCCCCAAACATACTGTCAGTGTCTAACATGGGGCAAAATGTAAAAGATTATAGATGATTATCAGCCCCAATCCCTGCATTCAGCTTCCAGAAGATGATTTTAGGTTCGAGTTATGAAAAGCATTTAGAAGCACTTTAAAGCCCACTTTTCTAATTTCTATTGAGTGTCTATGTACCCCATTTTAAAGAAAGGCTACTACACACAAAGTCATTTTAAAAAATAACTAGTTCGACTTTTTTATCACAGTGTACTTTTTGGCTCCTGACTGGACCCAGGCTGATATGCCTATCTTTTGGGATTCAAATGAGGATTGGAACTCTATTCCTTTTGAGGAGAGATTCCTAATATTGTTTCTAGCCTGTACCTGGAATCAGGGGTTGGGACACACACTTTTTGCTCTCCCAATCCCTATTCAGTTTTTAGATCCTGGTTCCACTGTCTTGGTTCAACGTGTAGATGGCCGCCACCTTGGCATATGGCCAAATATTAAGTTAGCGTTTCTCATCTCCAAGTCCACCTTTTAATATTCTGCCCTATGATATTGTGCAGAGCACATTTCTCCTTTGCCATCTGTCTCTCTGCTACATATAACACAATAGGTGGCACTACAGGGAGACTGGAAGCTTGGGGACTTGTGCCTCCTATTTGCTCCCTGTTGTCAAAAGCATCACTTCTTGTAACAAGTTTTCACACCAACAGCGGCATGTGCTCCCAGTTCTCAGCTTCATCTACCTTGCTGGGTCTAGTTTCCACCTACATTTAGAACTCCCAGAACCCTCTCACAAGGCTCCCTCAGAGGTAGTATCCAACAGTCAGCACCCTTTCTTAGAAGTTTGAGTACAGCTTTCAGTTTCAGGAGCTCTCTCCTAAGAATTCCAGAGGTACTGGAGCTGAGACACGTCCTCTCCTTGTTCAGGTCCCAGCTGCTCAGTCCTCTCCTCCAAACTTCTGGCATTTGAAAATGTTCAACAGCTTCTTCTTTGTCTTCCTGCATCTTGACCAAGATGGCCTTCACATTCCTCTCACTTTCACTAAACTTTAGACAAATTACATCCTGGCCGTAAGCTTCTGACCTGGTTTTCTTTTGTTGTTGTCGCTGCCATTTGTTTGTTTTGAGACAGAGTCTCACTCTGTCACTAGGCTAGAGTGCAGTGGTGCAATTTAGCTCACTGCAACTTCTGACTCCCTGGTTCAAGCTATTCTCCTGCCTCAGCTTCCTGAGTAGCTAGGGCTCTCGATGCCCGCCATCATGCCCACCTAATTTTTGTAGTTTTAGTAGAGACAGGGTTTTGCTATGTTGGCCAGGATGGTCTCGATCTCCTGACCTTATGATCCATGTGCCTCAGCCTCCCACTGTGTTAGGATTACAGGAGTGAGTCACCACACCTAGCCCTGACCTCTCTTTTCTTAGAGTATTTACTGTAAAATACTAGCAATGGTAAATTCTGTCTCTTCCCCTTTTACAACCCAGAAATGTCTTTCTCAAAGACTTGAGAGCCACCTTCTTTGAAATCTAATCATTAAGGAAGACACATGTTCCATTTTCCCATTCTTTGTGGGAGGGTAGGAGGCTAACCTGAACAAACAACAATTAGCAAACACAGATGCTCTAATGACTTGACCAACTTCTCCTTCCAGGTACATTTCCACTAGTTTATCCCAGAAATTAAAAACCCTCCTGTTTCTGCAGAAACAAAAAGTAGGAGCACTGAATTCAGTCTTGGTCTGAAGTCTCTCTCCTTTGTTGCTATAACCTGAATAAAATCTGTCTGGTCTATTTTAACAAATGTTTAATGCAATTTCACTTTGATAATCTTTTCTGACAATATCATCTCAGTGTTTTCCTTTGACTTTTTGATCCTCTGATACCTGAATAATTGATTCTTTGTATTAAATCCTCTCTGTTAAAATAAATAAATAAATAAACTAATATTCCTGGTCTGGAACCTGCCTGATACAGTGTGCCATCTTTTCTTAGCTGTTTCAACAGGTGAAGGACTCATCATTTATCACTTATTTCTAAAAAAAAAAAAAGACTCCCCAACACCACCACAAAAATTCAAACACATAAAACTAAACTGATAATAAAAGGATGTTTTAAATGATAAGCTTTAAAAACATTGGGTAGGTAGAAATGTTTGTATCATACTGATGCCAAGAACATAAAGCTGAAGAGTACTAGTGATATGGTTTGCCTCTGTATCCTCACCCAGATCTCATGTTGAATTGTGATCCCAAGTGTTGGAGGTGCAGCCTGGTGGGAGATGATTAGATCATGGGGGTGGTTTCTGATGGTTTAGCACCATCAACCTAGTGCTGTCTCATGATAGAGTTCTCATGAGACGTGGTTGTTTAAAAGCGTGTAGCACCTTCCCCTTCACTCTGTCTCTTCCTCCAGCTTCCACCATGTAAGATGTGTTGCTTCCCCTTTGCCTTCTGCCATGATCTTATATCTCCTGAGGCCTCCCCAGCCATGCTGCCTGTACAGCCTGCAAAACTGTGAGTCAATTAAACCTCTTTTCTTTATAAATTACCCAGTCTCAGGTATGTCTTTATAGGAGCATGAGAACAGACTAATACAACTATTTATGTGCTTCAAAGTCCCTTGATCATTTCAATAAACTTGACCTCCAGGATCTAATAGGGATAACCAGATTGCTTTTCCCCTCCTTTCAGGAGGAGAACAGAACACACAAATATTTTCTGATGCAGGACAAGTCAGCTCTTGGATTTGTTCTGCTCTTGCCTTTCTGTCTCCATCTGGCACCTCTTTTCACACCTAAATGACTAACTATTGCAGTTGCCTAAAGAAAAACAGCGTTCCAAAGGGAAATTTTAAGAAGACAAACCCATACAAATAAACTCTTGTCAGTAAGCAGGCAATCCACAGAAATGTTTAATTTTGTTTGATTTGTTGTGTAGTCACTGTCATTACCCTCCAGCTGTTTTCTACAGGAATGATGAACCAACTATTGTGGTTTTCAGCAAAGTGGTGGAGAGGAAGTTCTACTGCTATAAAAGGAAAACCCATCACAATGTTTCTAAATTTTGCTTCAGAAGTTCTTTAGGCCAGTTGCTATAAAGCAAAAAACTAAAATGTTAAGAATACTGTAAGCTCTCCCCTCCCTTTTTTTGGTAATGCAATTTATGTTTCTTCTTAACTCCTCTAACTCTGCTGTGATTCGAAACCTTTCGAATTAACTTCTTAGAATCACCGTGTTGCAATTTAAAGGCAACATTTTGCAGTTAAGAAAAAGAAAAGAAAGAGGGACTGAAAGGGGTGTATTTATAACCTTGGTCATAGGTATCCTAGGAGTGTTTCTGTTTTAATAATTAATTAGCTTATCAGTTCAGAAATGTTAAAATGACTTTTGGAATCCCGTGCTCTGAGGCTGCTGGCACCATGCATGTTTCCTGACTGGTTTCCTTAACTTTCCATTTAATTTTTTTCCCCTTGAAACTAAAATCATTTAATGAAATCTGACACTTCAAGGCCACCGACTGATCTTCTGAGCAGAAGGTATGTGAAGGTGGCCAATTTCATTAAATTATAGCCCCTGTCCAGGTTAGGAGACATCATTTTAAGGCAGACAAAGTGCAATGCAGCCAGGAATGCTGAGAGACATAACTAATAACATGGAAAGAAAGAATAATGTGAAAAAATCTGAAGGGAAAATAAGTTCAACACACAGAGAAGCGAAGATCACGAGGTGGGGGAAGGAAAAGGCACACGTGCAATTTTTTCCCACTTATTCTATTTCCTTTATGTTCCCTAGTTCAGGGCCACTGGTAGAAGATTGATACATTTATTAATTCTCCATGCAGAAAGACAAACAGTGGACTCAGTCCAGTGGGATTGCAATGTCTGGCCCCAGGTGTCCCTGTGGAATCTTCCAAAGTTGCCTAATGGTCTTTGACCAACACAGACCCATTTAAAAAATACAGTATCCATTTTCTAAAATCTCACTCAGACTCACATATAAAATAAAATCATCCTGACACAATGCACTGGCTTTCTCTCCGGTTCTTCCTTTTATTTCTCTTGGTTAATTTAAAACACAAGATTGGGAAAAGAAAAGAAAAACAATTTAAAGGATGCTCAAGATAGTCTTTGTAATATGATTTTTTTCCCCTTCAAATTGCAAGAACTTAGTCAAATACACCATTTATTTCTGTATAAAGTGATAATTTTGCTTTCTCTTTTAGAAAGTATTTAAGCAAACATTCATACAAATATTTTCACTTATTTTACCTGTTTTTTTTAAACTTAAGACTTGATTGAGGGCACTGCACATTATGGAATCTATTTTAATAGGGTTAAAACTGACATCATAAAGGGGTGGAAATTTTGGTTTATCTGTTTAATATCTTTTTGGAGTAGAGCCTTGCTTTCTTTCATTTTTAGAACTTATCTTGGATATTATATGCTTATTAGTTTTAATAAATGTCCACATATTAGATGAAGTATAAATAACATATTAATCACATAGAAGGTATTTTTCTTTTCTATAGCTACAGTACAATTCTAATAAAGAAAAACAAGTAAAAATAATTTCAGATGATCAGAACTTATTCTAATTTTAATTTAGGTCTTGAAAATAGGTAAATTTAGTTCAATTGCTTGAGATATATTTATGTAAACTTTGGAAATTTTGTCAGCATAAGATGAGAATAAATGTTACTGCTGTATTAAAGAGCACCTATATTTTATGAAGGATAATGTATATTAAGATAGTATAAGAAATTTTAAAAATCATCTTTTGAGATCAATTTATATGTGAACTCTAAAAAAAACATGCTTTTAGTTTGCATTTTGGATGATGAATTGGAAAGGTTGTTATTTTACTAAAGTGTTCTGACATGTCTGTTTATGTTATTGAGAGATGAGATAACATATATACAGTATCCAACTCTTTTTTAAAAGGATCATTTCAAGTAACAAGGTCCATTTATCTAAACGTTATATTTGTTTGGGTTGGTTCCTGAAATAGATTATGAAACCAACTTCCTTATAAGAGTTGAAAAAAAAAATTGAACGCAGAATATCTAACAAATTTTTAGTTAACGACATTAAATATAAAATTATGAGACTATAATTTTATGTATAAATTTATTTTACCTTTTTCATTTTATAAGATCCATATTTTGGTAAAGAATGATATATTTGGTGGATAGATGAAATGTCATATATATTTGTGTGTGTGTGTGTGTGTGTGTGTATATATACCCAAGCCTATTTTAAAGTAAAATATAATTACATTATATATATGCATATGTAGTTATATATATATTCATATAGTTATATTTGTCAAATATAAAGTATATATTCACAGAAAGACTTTGTGAGGTTATTCACTATAAAATATAGCTTGTTGAGAGGGTACTGTAATCGTTTTGAGCCCTTAGATTTTGAGGATAATTATTTAAAAACTAAATATGTACAATATTTTTTAAAAAGTTTGAATTCCTACCTCATTCCATATGCCAAATAGTTAAATTCAAATAGAAATCATTTAATGAAATAAAAGCAACAATAGGTGGTGTGGTAAAATGAACTCTAAGTGAAAATTTTTAGTTAAGAATGTCATTAAACCAAATAATAAAAACAAAAGTTTAAATTCATTATTCTAACTGAATTAAAACTTAAATTTTGTATACAAAAAAAAATAAGAGAACATTTTGTAATGAGGACTTTGATGCTGAGCAGGTGTTCCAACCTTACCGCAACCACAACACCAGAGTCACTTAACAGTACCCCACCCTGAACTTCCAGACATATTCAAGGAAAAGATGCTCTGCCAGCTAGAGGACTTTCTCTGTTGTAATTAATGGCATCAAACATATCAAAGTCTTCAGAAAACTGGTAGAATTCAGGCAGGAAGATAGTAACATAGTGAACAAATGAATGGAGGCCAGGAAGATGTTAATATTTGTCCAACCTCAGTTTTATCAATTATCAGCTCCAATACAACAATATATTACCATATATTATCTCTGTTTCTCATATTATAATTCATAAATGTCACCAAGATACATGATATATAGTTTTGTATAGGTAACATAGAGGGATGGACACTGGAGACATGGCACAGCACCTTCTGAGTGATAGGAGTTTAATGTATTTTGGTGACCAGCTGTCCCTTGCCTTAGGTTTCTGATTTGCACTTAATAAATAGAGAGGAATTTTAGGTATAAATAATATCATAGAGACAATGGGGAACATGTAAGGAAAGAATTAGACAAAATCCTGAATCAGCCAAGATAGAGTAACTCAGCGTTTGACAAAGAGAACGATACGGATGAGATGGAGGGAAAATGGCATAGAGTTTCACATCAGGTTGACATGGTTGTGTATGATGAGCAGCGTGGCCCTGGCTTCCTTCAGCCTGATTATCTTTACCTGCCTGAAAGAGCAGTGATAAGTGACCAATAAGATAAAGTAGTATTGTTTTTGAAACATCAGGATCCTAGAAATACTAGGTTCAAACTCTCTTTTTATGTAGAATGCAATATCAGGGTGTCAAGGGTTGGCATGGATTTAAGCCCCTTAGGTTGGTATGGATATCTTCCAGAGTAAAAATTCAAGTTTCTAGGTCAGCTAAGCCAATCTACAGTCCATCAAAACCTCATCTCATCAGGCAAGAAAGAATCAAGATGGGTCATGGGCTCATAGAACCAAGAAAGCTAATGGGAGCTCTCAATTTGGCAAAGTCCCCATTCTTAACAGAAATCTTTTGTCTGGAAGCATAGAATAAGACAGGTTGTTTGTTGTGTGGAACTCAGTGTCTCAAATAACTTTCCCTCGGCATGGCAAAACCAGGTTAATTAATTAAACAACCATTTATTAACACTTGTTTTGCAGGGTAGATTAGTGCTGACACATTTACACTCTTGGCTGAAAGTGTTGCTACTGATTTAAGAACAAAGACTGTGCCAACTGTTTTCATTTTATATCAATTTGCAACTGAAATTTTATTTTTTTAAATTATACTTTAAGTTCTGGGATACACGTGCAGAACGTGCAGGTTTGTTACATAGCTATACATGTGCCACAGTGGTTTGCTGCATCCATCAATCCATCATCTAGGTTTTAAGCCCCAGATGCATTAGGTATTTGTCCTAATGCTCTCTCATGAGAGAAGGAACATCACACACTAGAGAAACAGAAATTTTTTGCTGGGCATGTATTTTCTGCAAATTCTTAGGTCAGCACCAGGCACATATCTCTCAAACTTTTCCCTCAAGCCTCATACTACTTTTCCAAAATATTGAGTAGACTACTACTCACCCAAATATCAAATCATCTCTCCTTCATTATGCATGGTAAACCAGCACTTATGTTTGTGCTTCAGAATTTGTATATCCAAAACTATTAAAACAATCTGACAAAAACTGTATGCATTATGCACACACATGCATGTAAACGCATGCACTTTTTTCTGTCAGTTTCTCACTTTGCATTTTTGCACATAGAGCCTCATTTTAGATAATGTTTACTTAGGTCTACTGCATTTAAGGCACCATTTTATCTTCGAGTGTAACAGCTTGAAGATTTCTCTTTGATTAAAGCTTCTTCTCTGCTAAGTTTAACCCAGAAATTTAACCTGCACCAGGTTCCGTGGCATTGGAAACCACATGACAATTTCTGACTCAGAACTCATTGACAATTTTTCAGATCCATCATCATCATGATCACTCACCTGCTCTGTTCACTCTTCCAATGCCTCACTGGTCCTCAACTATTCTTCTTTCTAGTCTTTCCATAAGCTGCCTATTTCTTCAGACCAGAGAGCTCCTTCCCCAGACAAAGCAGAACTCTCCCTCATATTATTCAAGTCCACGTGTTAAAGTTACTTTCAAAGTAAGGTCTTCATAATTACCTTATTTAAAAATGTAAACTCTCTTCCTTTAAACTTTGTTTTTCTCTTCCTTGAGTGTTTTTATCAACATCAATTAACATATTGTAACATGCTCTATCATTTGGTCACTTTACTTTTTTCCTTTACTGGAATGTAAGCTGCACAAAGGCAGGGATTTTCGTCTTTATTGTACAACAATATGTTTCAGTACTTAGAAGTATATCTGACACAGTGGTGATTCAATAAGTATTTGTATAATAATGAATAAACCATCATCAACCATATCTCAGAAACTATCTTATTGCCCTAATACGAGTTGAAATAGTTTTCTTAAGTTTAGATGATAAAAATAAAAAGGATGGAAATTCCCTACTCTGAAGACTTTTTTTTTAATTGGGGGTGGAGGTTGTCATCAGACTTAAATCTACATTTTGAAAGAATAAATTAATTTTAGAGATGAGATTCTCTGAAATGTGTAATGAATGTAGGGAAGAAAAAGTATAATGCAACAGCAGAATTATCTAAATAACAGAAAAATAATTGGAGGGATATTATCTTGGATATTTTAAAATTTGAAGATCTGGTAAAGGAATAAAGATAACGTTTTAAAAAGTTGATGATCATGACCATTTTTAATTTCCAGAAGTGTGGAGAAGCACAAGTCAAGGAGGATACCATCAGCTCCAACACTTGCCCTGTGTGCTGTCTCAAGCATGCTAATATAAGTTTCCATGTTTTAGAACTTGGCAGGAAAATCCTTATAAAAATAAAAGCGATCCACTGTAAGTTTACTGCAACTGGAGCCTCTATAAGTTATGTTCTTGTCTCTAAGCCAGATCAGGGTGGCAATGAAAATATTTGGAGCTAGTCCTGGCACATAACTTTTGACATTTAGGTAAAATTCACTGGGAAAAGAGTCATTTTAGGTTAACCTGAATCTGAAGGCTCATTATATTAGAGACATAAACATTCATTTTTTGCAGCTCTACATTTGGTCTTCAAGCCTAGACTTAGAGTCACAGAATATGTTTAACCATCACGCCTAGAATAACGCTCACCTTTTGCTTCTCTAAAACACTAAATTTAAATATATCTGTCTCTATCAATAGATTGTATAATATATAGGAGATATATATATATATATATATATACACACACACACACATATATATGTATGTATATATATATATTTCCTTTCTTTAATCAAAAGACTCTAATTTGGTGTACCTTAAAAATGTGAAGTTGTATATATATGCTTCTGTGTATGTATTTTCCTGGAGTAGACTTTTGCCCTTTTATCCTTTCCAAATTGGGAACAACCCAGTCAGAGGGTGTGGCAGGGCAGAGTCAACGATGGCTGAATCTTTCTGGCACCTGGGTAAATGTCTTTGCCCTAGCCAGTTAAATGTCCCTACTGAAGGCTTTGCACATTTGTTCATTCTCTCAACAAGCAGTTTCAGGCAGAGCTTTTCCCCACTGGCTCCAATGTAATTAAGACCCTACAGCTGATGATGGTATCAGGGGCAATGACACCAACCAAGCTGGCAAATGCCATGGGACGATGATCTGAGAGAAGTGTCCAAATCATCTCATCACATGTCATGGCATTGGTGATGCCAGCATACCTCAGATATATTGTGAGTTCAGGTCCAGACCACCTCAATAAAGCAAATATCACAATAAATAAGTCACACAAATCTTTAGGTTTCCCGGTGCATATAAAAGTTGTGTTTGTACTATATCATAGTCTATTAAATGTGCAACAGCATTATGTCTAAGCAATGTACATACTTTGGTTAAAAATACTTCATTGCTAAAAATGCTAACAATCTTCAAAGCTATCACTGAGCCATAATCTTTTGCTCATAGAGGTCACACCTCATTGTTGATGGCTGCTGATTGATGAGAGTAGGGGTTGCTGAAAGTTTGCATGGCTGCAGCAGTTTCTTAAAATAAGATGACAGTGGCTGGGCACAGTGGCCCATGCCTGTAATCCCAGCACTTTGGGAGGCTGAGGTGGGTAGATCACAAAGCCAGGAGTTCAAGACCAGCCTGGCCAACATGGTGAAACCCTGTTTCTACTAAAAAATACAAATATTTGCCATGCTCAGTGGCAGACACCTGTAATCCCAGCTACTTGGGAGGCTAAGGCAGGAGAATTGCTTGAACCCAGGAGGCTGAGGTTGCAGTGAGCTAAGATCATGCCACCGCACTCTAGCCTGGGCAACAGAACAGGACTCCATCTCAAAAAAAAAAAAAGAAAGAAAAAGACAGCAATGATGAAGTTTACTGCACTGATTGACTATTCCTTTCCAAAATGCATATTTGATAGCACTTTACCCACAGAACTTATTTCAAAGTTAGAGTCAATCCTCTCAAACCTTGCCACAGCTTTATTAACTAAGAAGTTTATGTAATATTTTAAGTTCTTTCTTATTATTTCCATAATGTTCACAGGAGTGGGTCCCATCTCAAAAAACTCTCTGCTCATCCACAAGAAGCAACTCCTATCCATTACAATTTTATCATGAGATTGCAGAAACTCACTCACATCTTCAACTTCTGCTTCTAATGTGAGTTCTCTTGCTAGTTCCATCACAACTGCAGTTACTTCCTCCACTGATGTCTGAAACTCCTCAAAGTCATCAATGAGGGCTGCAATCAACTTCTTCAAAGCTCCTGCTAATGTTGATATTTTGTCTTCCTCCCATGAATCACAAATGTTCTTAGTGGTATCTAGAATGGTAAAGCCTTTCCAGGAGGTTTTCAAATTAATTTGCCCAGATCCATCAGAGGAATATGGCACCTATAGACTTATAAAATTTATTTTTAAGTAGCAAAACTTGAAAGTCAAAGTTACTCTTTGACAATAGACTTCCGAGTGAATATTGTGTTAGCAAACATAAAAACAACATTCATCTCCTTGTATATCTGCAGCAGACCTCTTAAGTGACTGGGTACATGATCAATAAGCAGTAATATTTTGAAACAAATCTTTTTTTCTATTTTTCAGAGCAGTAGCTCCCAACAATGGGCTTAAAATATTCAGTGAGCCATGATGTAGACAGATATGCTGTCTTCCAGGCTTTGTTCTTCCATTTATGAGCAGAAGCAGTGTAAATTTAGACCTTTGGATTTGGTAAATAGGTACTGGCTTCAACTTAAAGGTGACAAGCTGTGCTTACCCCTAACAAAAGACTCACCCTGTATTGAAGCTTTGAAGACAGGCATTGACTTCTCATCTCTAGTTGTAAAGGTTCTAGAGGGTATCTCCTTCCAATATTAGGCTCTTTTATCTACCTTGAAAATTTGTTTTTTAGTGTACCCACCTCCATCAACTATCTTAGCAAGATCTTCTGAATGACTTACTGTACCTTCTACATTACCTACCACTTCACCTTGCACATTTATGTTATAGAAACAGTTTGTTTTCCTAAACTTTATGAACCAATACTTGCCAGCTTCAAACTTTTCTTCTGCAGCTTCTTCACTTCTCTAGGCCTTCATAGAATTGAACAGAGTTAGGGCCATGCCCTGAATTAGTCTTTCGCTTTAAGGGATGTTGTAGCTGGTTTTATCTGCTATCCAGACCACTCAAACTTTCTCCACATCAGCAGTAAGGCTATTTAACTTTCTATCAATTGTGTGTTCATTGGAGTAGTAATTTTAATTTCCTTTGAGAATATTTTCTTTGCATTCACAAATTTTCAAGCTGGTGCAAGAGGCCTAGCTTTTGGCCTATGTCTGCTTCTGACATGCCTTCCTCCCTAAGTTTAATCATTTCTAGCTTTTGATTTAAAGTGAAAGATATGCAACTCTTCCTTTCACTTGAATATTTACAGGCCACTGTAGAGGTATTAATTGGCCAAATTTCAATATTGTTTTATTTCTGGAAATAGGGAGGCCCAAGGAGAGGGACAGAGATGGAGGAATAGTCAGTGAGTGGAGCAGTTAGAACACATACAACATTGGTCAATTAAGGTCACTGTCTTACACGGGTAAGGTTCATGGCACCTCAAAACAATTTCCATAACAACATCAAAGATCACTGATCACAGATCACCATAACGGATATAATCATAATGAAAAAGCTCAAGCAATTTACAGATTCAATGCTATTCCTACCAAACTACCAATGATATTCTTCACAGAACTAGGGGAAAAAAGCTATTTTAAAATTCAAATGGAACAAAAGAAGAGGCTGAATAGCCAAAGCAATCCTGAGCAAAAATAACAAAGCTGGAGGCATCACACTAATCAACTTCAAACTATACTACAGGGCTATAGTAACCAAAACAACATGGTACTGGTACAAAACAGACACACAGACCAATGGAACAGAATAGAGAGCCCAAAAATAAGGCCACACATGTGCAACCATATGATCTTCAATAAAGCTGACAAAAACAAGCAATAAGGGAAGGACCCTCTATTCAATAAATGGTGCTGGGATAACTAGCTAGCCATATGCAGATGATTAAAACTGGACCCCTTCCTTATACATGGACAAAATGAACTTGAGATGGATTAAAGACTTAAATGTAAAACCTGAAACAATAAAAATCCTTGAAGAAAACCTAGACAATATCATTCTGGACATAGGAGCTAATGAAAATTTCATGATGAAAACACCAAAAACAATTGTAACAAAAGCAAAAACTGACAAATGAAATATAATTAAACTTAAGCACTTCTGCACAGCAAAAGAAACTGCCAACAAACAGACAACCTAAAGAATGGAAGAAAATATGTGCAAACTATTCATCTCAAAAGGGTCACACATCCAGCATCTATAGCAAACTTAAACAAATTTACAAGAGAAAAAAAGTTAAAAGGTGGGAAAAGGACATGAATAGAAACTTCTCGAAAGAAGACATACATGTGGCCAAGAAGCATAGGAACAAAAGGACACTATCACTGATCATTAGAGAAATGCAAAACAAAACCACAGTGAGATACCATCTTACACCAGTCAGAATGGCTATTATTAAAAAGTCAAAAAATAACAGATGCTGGCCAGGTTTCAGAGAAAGGGGAACCCTTATACACTGTTGGTGAGAGCATAAACCAGTTCAACCATTGTGGAAAGCAGTGTGGTGATTCCTCAAAGAGCTAAAAACAGAACTACCATTTGACCCACCAATTAAATTACTGGGTATACACCAAGAGGACTATAAAGCATTCTACCATAAAGCATGCATGAGAATGTTCATTGCAGCACTATTCACAATAGCAAAGACATGGAATCAACCCAAATGCCCATCAATGGTAGATTGGATAAAGAAAAAAAAATGTGGTACATATACACTATGGAATACTATACAGTCATAAAAAAGAATAAGATCATGTCATTTGCAGGAACATGGGTGGAATTGGAGGCCATCATCCTTAGCAAATTCACGCAGGAACAGAAAACGAAATACCATATGTTCTCACTGATAAGTGGGAGCCAAATGATAAAAATTCATGAACACAAAGAATGAAACAACAGACACTGGGTCCTACTTAAGGATGGAGGTTAAGAGGAGGGAGAGGAACAGAAAAAATAACTTTGGGGTACTAGTCTTACTACTGGGGTGATGAAATAATCTGTACAGCAAACTCTGGTGACATGAGTTTACCTATTTAACAAACTTACATGTGTACTCCTGAACCTAAAATACAATTTTTTTTTAAAAAAAGAAAAAAGGTCTAAATAGGAATTACCAAAATGTGACACAGAGGCACAAAGTGAGCACATAGTATTGGAAAAGGGTGCTGATAGACTTGCTCAACAAAGGATGGCCACAAACCTTCAATTTGTGAAAACATAGTACTGGCAAAGCACAAGGAAACACAGTGTAATAAAACAAGGAACACCTGTAATTGACTTCCCTATATCTCTGCCTGAACTTTGTTCTACCATCTGTCAATGATGAGAACTACCTAAAATCCTTCCAATAACTTTATGATCCACCTAAGTTAGTCAGATATGAATACTATTGCTTGTAAGCAAATATTCAGGTAAGTGCAATATAATAGGAATGTATTTTTCTCTGTACTTAATAAGGATAAAGCTGTTTATATGGCCTCTGTTGTGAAAATATATTATATGTATGTTAAATTATATATGTTATATAATTTAATATGTTATTATAATTCAATATGTTATAATTATATATAATTTTGTAGGCCTTTATTTCATTTTCTCTCTGGAGACATTCCCATTTTGTATATTCTTTAAATAATCACTTGTACATTTTCCTAAAGTGTCATAAGCACATTAGCTTATTCTGTTACACTTTAGTGGTTTCATTGTTCTTCATTATTTCTCTTCTAGCATTAACTTTTTCATTTTCGTTTACTTTTCAATCAGTGGAGTACGTTTTTCAGGAAGGGTAATTGGGTTTAGTCTGATACCTTGCATTTCTGAAAATGTCTTATGTTTTCTTTACACTCAATAATTTACTATTTATTTAAACTCTTGCTTAGAAATAACAAAAAATTTTTTTTTTAATTTTTAAATTTCTTTATATGATACTTCATTATTTCCTGAAATTTAGTTCTGAGAGGAGAAATCTTCTGTCCACCTACTTTTTGTTTTCATTTGTATTTTTTTTGACACTCTTATCTGTAGGTTTTTAGAATTTTCCCCCATTTATCTGTGAATTTTTTAAAAAGAATATGATGTTTATATTCTTGATTATTCTAAAGCTTTTCATTGTGATTTCTTGACATTAGCTGTAATTCTTTAAGGATCACATTCATTTTCACTGTAGAGATTATTTTTCTTTTGCTGTTCTGTGTATTGCTTTTGTTTTGCATGCTATCTATTTCCCTTTCTGCAATTTCATTTTTTGTTTGTTTTGTTTTGTTTTTGAGACAGAGTCTCGCTCTGTCGTCTAGGCTGGAGGGCAGTGGCATGATCTCAGCTCACTGCAACCTCCTCCTCCTAGGTTCAAGCAAGTCTCCTGCCTCAGCCACCCAAGTAGCTGGGATTACAGGTGCCTGCCACCATGCCCAGCTAATATATTTTTTTCATATTTTTAGTAGAGACGGGGGTTTCATCATGTTGGCCAGCCTGGTCTTGAACTCCTGACCTCAGGTGATCGTTGGCCTCCCAAAGTGCAGGGATTACAGGCATGAGCCACTGTGCCCCGCTTGCAGTTTCTGTTATAGGTGTACTGGATCACTTTTATCTGTTCTTGTCTCAGATTTTTATCTTTATTCTCTAGTATTCATTTCTTGATTCTTTGTTCAAATTTTGAAAGAATTTCTTTAGCTTCTCTTTGCTTCATCTCTCTGCAGAGTCTATCTAATGCTGACTTTTTAATATTTTGACTGAGCTATCATTCTTTTTCAGTAGCCTTCTTCCATGTCAATATTTCTTTTCATGACTACTATCTCTAGTTTAGTAGGTAGAGTATCGTTTTGAGACTTTGTGAAAGATGAATTCAACATTTTATAAAATTTGCTCTTATACCTCAAACAGTCCTTTTCTTTGAAATTGAAATATACTTTCAGTTTCATGTAAATGGTTGTTCAATATTGGGCAATGAGATGATGTTAGAAACCATTTTGAATCCTTTTCCAAAATGTTAGCTCAGATAAAGGAGGAGAAAGGAAACTTTAATATTCAGCCTAGCTGTATTTTGTCAAATTGCAAGTCTGACAGCCTGGGGGAATATGGAGAGAATAAGACAGGAGACTTGAAGTAAACTGCCTTTTGGTGTCAAAAAGATCTGTTTTCATTAATATGCAGGCAACCTGCAATGAGCTGTGGAAGGCTGCACCTTCTCTAATTTGCTTCTCATTAGGAGCCTGGTATGACAGCTCCTTCAAATCATTTTAGGCACATCTGTGGAAGTGAAGTTTGAGTCCTGAGTGAAGAGGCAGGGCCAGAAAGCCTTGGTAGCTCCCTGAAGATTTGAAACAAACAAAAATGTCTAATACAAAAATTTAAGTTGTGAATTAAACAAAACATATCTCATGGATTATATCCTTAATTTAGTAGCCTGGACTTTCCTTTGAAAATTAGGGTGAATGTATTAGCACTCACTAATCTATTATTTTTATGCATTTAAAAATCTACATAAGACTGGGCACGGTGGCTCATGCCTATAATCCTAGCACTTTGGGAGTACAAGGCAGGCAGATCACCTGAGGTCAGGAGTTCGAGAACACCCTGGCCGACAAGGTGAAACACCGTCTCTACCAAAAAGACAAAAAAATTAGCTAGGCGTGGTGGCACACACCTTTAATATCAGCTACTCGGGAGGCTGAGGCAGGAGAAACGCTTGAACCCAGAAGGCAGAGGTTTCAGTGAGCCGAGATTCCACCATTGCACTCTAGCCTGGGCAACAAGAGCGAAACTCTGTCTCAAAAAAAAAAAAAAAAAAAAAAAATCTATATAAGGAGATATTTTTAAGTATGCATAAAATGAGATCACTATTCATTATTTCAATTCTGCTTAATGTGTTTTATTTTATAAACAATTAGATATAAATTATTCTTCTGTTGGCTTAAGCCTAAATAAAGGTGTTTCCCACCCCTTCACTTATTTGGCAGATATAGCTGCTGTTGGAAAGCTGCAGAATAGACCATGATCTTAAGGAGCAAGTGAAGTCCAAGTCTTTAGAATTCAGTGTTTTGAGTCAGAGCTTTATATCATGCACTCCCAGAAAAGTGTGATTGCCTAGAGAGTTGAACCTTTCAATTAGTAGACTGATGATGAAGCAAAGATGGAATTTTTTTCAGCTTTGGTCAAAGTGGACACTATAGAAAGTCTAGAGCTTGAAGTTTCCAATGCACTAAGAAAGATGGAGAAAAAACAGCTCTATCATCTGACACAATTTTGTAGTCGGGGCTGCAAAGAAATGAACATTCTGACTAAAAGCCCATTATTTTGTAAGTCATTGAGGATTTCAACATGGTGGACTGATGTTCAGGAATCCTGAAGTCTCTACCAAAAAGAAACAAAACTATAAGGGGTTGGGAAGACTTAAGAAAGAGATCACCACTGCTCTGGTTTTTAGATACCTGCATCATGAGTTGTTTGGTCTGGAGTTTGTAAAGGTGAATGTAAGTGACATTGATAAGCTTACAGGCAGAGATACAACTGTCCCTCACTTGCTTATTTCATTCCTCACAGTCATACTAGACTTCTGCTGATCTAGATAGACCCATGAATGATGTATCATAGCAATTGTGGGAACATGAGACAAAATGCTCAACAAATGAATGATGCTAAAGGGAGCTCTGAGTCTATAATCTTGCTAATGCATCTTCTGTTACTATTCTAGAGCATAGCGTTTTTTCCTGTTACTAATAACAAAGGTAGGAGTGTGTTGTGATAATGAGACACTTGAATAAATTGCTTTTAGATTTAGGTGAAAATGGAATAGCATAATCCTGTGGGTTCGAAGGGCACAATTGGGGTGCATAAAGCCTCCTGCTTCTTTAATTCCAGAAGCGGGAACTATAAGGGATCTCTAGGTCAATTGTGTCATGGACTATGTCTCTAAAAAATCAACATAATCACTCAGTTTTTTACCTTTGTAAATTACAAGCAACTCCTGATTTTGTAAGAAATGTTATTTTTTTTAAAGGGCTGTTGACAAAAAGAAATTTTGTGTTGTCCCTAAGCAAAAATTTTATTAATGTATGACTATATGATGATGAGTTTTAGAGTTAATATTAAATTCAATGAAAACACAAAATAAACAAGAAGACTTGTTTCTATTAAGACAAGTTTAACCTCATTAACAAACTTTTTTTTCTTGTTATAACATGAATAAAAGTTAATTATTTTCAGGAGGTCCTATGATCAATGTTTGATCAAGTGAAGTTGAAAATTCTAAATTTCCTTAAGCAATCAAGCCATGTATAATTTAATTCCTCTAAATTTATCAAACACTCTTACATATGTAATATATTCACTTCTCTGTTTAAGCATCTAAAAAGCAAAACTAAAGAACAAAACTCTCCAAAATATTTAACAAGTTAATAATCTAAATGCATAAGTATGATGAAAACCAAGTTGTTCTTAAAATCCTCGTTCTCATGGAGTCCTCAGCCATAGCTAGGTTGCATACAAAATAATAAACTCCTTAAGAAAAAAAACTACTGGGTCTTCTACATTAAAAAAATAATAATAATAACAACCCACACAGTGTTAGACATAGCAAGTCTTTAAAATGCTTACTAATTGAAATTCTTGATTTTACTTATAAGAAAACAGGAAAATATCTAACTTCGCAGCACATAAACATTTCTATCCAGTTGTCTTCTACCATTTTTAAAAGATGCAATTTTCTAACCTGAGTAAATCAAGTTCACCATGAGTCAAAAATTCTAGTGATTCAATATAAACTGTGATTTTGCAACATACAGCATTACTATACCTTAAAAACAAACATTTTAGCATGAAACTGTCATAATACAGTTTTGAAATATGTTTTGTAAATATAACTCAATCTGATTTCTTAAAAAACAAATTATTTTAATATAAAAGAATATAGAAACTGAATTTACTAGGAAATAACTTATTTTCACACTATAAGGGATCAAGGGTTTTTCTGTATTTTGTTAAGCCTGAATTAGTTAGAATGTCAGGAACCACACACTTTTAGAAATACCAAGTCTCCAATTTTACCTAAGTTTGCTAACTTAAGTTAGTTTCTAAACATCAGATTCCCACTGTCTCAGCAATTGTGGCCTTTTTCTTGTTCCTCATCCTAAAATGGGAATTACTGTGTTTTTTTTTTTTCCCCATGGTCTCTGTAACTATCTTTCATTTGTAAATTAATTGAAAAATCAGCTTCAGAAAATAGATGTTTGCATATGTTCTAACCTATTAATATATAGAAGAAATAAAATGAATCCATAAAAAATTCTAGTTCAAAGGTCACTCAATTATTATTTTAAATTGGAATTCCAAGTCTAATCTATTAAATTATCTTAAAAGTTATATTTTCTCTAAACATTACAAAACCGGTGAATACCAGTACAGGTTATTGCACAAAATGTGTTAGTGTCAGGGTGTAATTTACTTGGCCTATTTATAGATCTGCTCAACATTTTCAGAATTAAGAGATTGATCATTTATATAAATTTTTATATCATTTGTAAAATGTCAGATTCCATCTCACTAGGCTGAAGTCTTTACTGACAGGAGATTTTTGACTGGAATGTGGACTTGCAAGGCAATTATTTACCTGGTCTTTGCTGGAAACTTAAGGTCATTATTGCGTCATTGTGAAGGTTCAGATGCCAAGTGCATGTCCTCCAGATGGGTTGATCTTATGACTGAAAATCCCAGAATGCAAGTTACTACATTAACCTACTTACCTTTTAATTCAAATATTTATTTACTTGTTGGAATGCTACTAATCTAATATTTACTGCCTGATTCTATCCAAATTATTTTCGTAGTATTCTTGGCATGTGGCTCTCAGCTCTTGTCAATATTGAAATGTGATTCAGTTTAGATTTTGCCTATATTGCCTGTCTTTCTCTGGCTCTGTGAGTCTTACTAATGACATTTAACAGTCTCCTGGATCACCACCAATGTTTTATATATTTTATAAAGGTCATCAAAATTAACTGCTTTCACAATGGTACTTTCTTATGGATAGAAAACTATCCATAGGAGATGTGCTATAAATGAATGGTTAACGATGAACTCCAAAGAAACGGAATCCAGTGTGCAGCTTTTAGCTATTCAGAATTCTTTTTACTGAAATTATCTGTATGGAAAACAATATTTCATCCAACCCCTAAACCAACAAACCACAGGTGTTTAAGAAAGTCTTGAACTTCTATTATTTTTCTGTGTGAATAGATTCTTTGGAGTACTAAGCAAATACTAGGCAAAATATATAACACCAGTATTTAGGGGGTACATTTTAGAGTTGGCAGCTCTTCTCATTTTTTTCCCCTCTCCGGAGTATATAGACATAAATCAGTTTGTTTCTGAGAATGTATATGCTAAATTTTCTTCATCTCAAAAACATTGAACCATTTATTCACACAAGGCATATTTTCATCTTTGGTCTTTCCACCTATATGCCCCTCTGAAATATTCTAATCATAAAATAATGTAGCCAGAACATTTTCATTATTGTTGTTTTTCCATCATCTCTGGCACTATTCTTAAGGTTTGTAGTAAGGGTTTTTTATGACTATTCTCGCCTTTATACCTAAGCAACAGTAGTCTTGAGTACAAGTTGACAATCAAATTCATGAGACACAATAGTCTTCACCTAGCACCAAGTTTACTTGGTATTCAGAAAGAATAAAGACTGGCAGCAATAGAGCTCATACAGAGAGAGCAAGGCAGTGGTCACGGAACTTTCAGGTACAACTGCCATCGTCACGTCACCCTACATGGAAGACATGTATGATTGGAGAGACCATACAGGAAGGCATGGATCACCTTTGTTCAGGGAAGCCGTAAGTTTTAGGTCCCTTCAACATTTACACCTTTTAAACTGGTAGTCTCCAATCTTTTTGGTCCAGGGACTGGTTTCATGGAAGACAATGTTTCCACAGACTGGGGTAGGGGAAGGTTTTCAGGATGATTCAAAGGCATTACATCTATTGTGTACTTTATTTCTATTATTACATTGTAATATATAACGAAATAATTATATACCTAACCATAATGTAGAATCAGTGGGAACCTTAAGCTTGTTTTCCCACAACTCTACGGTCCCATCTGGTGGTGATAGGAGACACTGACAGATCAGCAGGCATTAGATTCTCATAAGGAGCACACAACCTAGATCCCTTGCATGAGCAGTTCACAATTGGGTTTGTGCTCCCATGACAATCTAAGGCCACTGCTGATCTGACAGGAGGCAAAGCTCATGCAGTAATGCCAGTAATGGGGAGTGGCTGTAAATGAAGATACAGCTTCGCTCCCTCGCCCATCATTCACCTCTTGCTGTGTGGCCTGGTTCCTAACAGGTCATGGACTAGTATCAGTCTATGGTTCAGGGGTTAGGGATCCCTATTTTCAACCACATTGCTCCCTCAGCCTCAGGAGAACATAACTAGTGGTCATTTTACAGCTGCATCTCTTCAATATCTGTTACTCCTTACTTGATAAACAACCCTGATAAAGAAATAGAAGATTTTGATCTGGAACATAGTAATCTCAGCTCCTTAATCTTGGAAACCTATGTCAATGTGACCAAGAAGATTTAATCAAAGCATCTAGCAATGCATCCTTTTTTTTCAAGAAACATTCTTTAAAGCACTTTATTGTGATCTTTTAAAAATTGATAGTTTGTAGATTAATCTTACTTCCCTTCTATCTCTCTTTGGAAGTATTTTCCCTCTCATCTCTGTAAGTACCACTGGTTTTCACATTTGCTCAGTAGTTCTATTTATATTTTCAATCTCTTCAATTTCCTTATTTTAAATCCCAGTTTCTAAGAATTATAGGCACTTGGATTTTTTCTTTTATCTTTTTGTTTGTTTTGAGACAGGGTCTCACTCTGTCACCCAGGATGGAGGGCAATTACATAGTCTCAGCTCACTGCAACCTCCACCTCCCAAGCTCAAATGATCCTCTTTCCTCAGCCTCCCATGTAGCTGGGACCACAGATGTGTGCCACCAGGCCTGGCAAATGTTTGTATTATTATTATTTTTATTTTTTGTAGATATGGAGTTTTGCCACGTAGCCCAGGCTCACCTTGAAATCTTGAGTTCAAGCAATCCTCACGTGTTGGTCTCCCAAAGTGCTGGGACTACAGGCATGAGCCACCGCACCTACCTGGCTGGCATATGAATTTTTTTATGAAGGAGCCTGAAGAGGAACTTTTGATCAGTCATTTGTTTTTGCTCCTAAATTTCTAACTCACATGGAAGCTTAGACTACTTCTCAGGGTTCCTTGGCTCTTCGCTTCTCTTTCCAGCGGGAATACACAGGCCTGCAAGTACTATTGCATTCCCAGCTAGCCAAGGAGGTATTAAGCTGCTCTTCATGAAATGTCCCCACAGCTACATTGGCCAGGTTTCTTCTCAGTTGCCTCACCACTCCAGGTATTCAGAAGTGTATAAATGAATGATCACCACTGGAAACCAGTCATCCAAATATGGTAAAGGTGCCTGACATAAAACCCTGGGAATATCTCACTCTCATTTGGTTGGCCTAGTTGTTTCAGTGATACGTGCGCATAAGTATGCCCCAGTGAAATTAGACCATGTAAACCATTCGCACTCATAAGGGTGTTTCTCTCACTCTTGGGCTGGGTCAGGCTGACCATAGTGCTGCCTTCTGAAGGCAGCCCCAAGATGAATGATGTTTCTCTTGCTTATGAGAAGGGTAAGTACTTCCAACACAAGGTGAAGCTTGAAGTAGAAATATGCAGACACAGGATCAGGCAGGGTAAATAATGTCCTCTAAACTTTCACTATTCCATAAGAAGTTTGCATAGACAGGCTATGTCTAGCCTCACCATGGATCACTTACATGTAAATGTAATCACTAAATTCCTGCCTCCTTGCATACGTCTAGAGGATTTGGAAGGAAACAAGCGTTATCCAAGATATTTCTGAGAGCTCAAGTTTGCATTTTCAGGTATACTAGCATGAGACACATGAAGCTTTTGCATGCCGAATTTTGGGGGAAATTGCATATTAGAAGCCTCATACCTCTCTCTGGTGATCCATCTTCTCTTACTGCTGGGCTGCATACAAGATAGCCATCTAGGTCACCCAGGAAACCAACTAGGTTGTTTTTCTCAATAATCCCCTAAAGTGCCCACTGTGGAAAATGTGCTGTCCTCTTCCAGCACCTGACCCATCATCATAAAGACCCACCAACCCTTGTCCCTGGCACATGCTGCCTTCTATATATCCTGGTAGCCAAACCAAATATAATTTAATCTGTGTGCTCTGTGAGCAAGTAGAGAAGCTCTCAATTGCTATCCAGAAACTGTACTGGTTGTTGAAAACTTTAGTACATGAAACATTGTATTTTCAGGATGAGGCAAACAGGTGGCAAATTATTTTTTCACCTAATATGGACTTGGCCTTTTCAAATTACATCTCCTGGTGTATAAGATTTGGAAAACAGCCACCTAGAATTATTATTTACCAGTTAAAAAAAAACTAGGTATCTCTATATCAATTAGCTAATACTTCATGAAACACTAGAACAGAGCTTACTATCATTTCTCTACTTTTTCCCTACTCATGTATTACATAAATTATTTTATAGTTATTAAAATATCCTATGTAATAATTTGTCCAGATTATATTTTTAGTCTAATTACTTTCATATGTAGTCCATCTGAAAGCTTACCACTTGCTTCTACACGAATTATAATTTTGTATCTTCCCCAACTACCCTAAGAGTCAATGCAGAGCAACTATTGCCTTCACTTTACCAGGGAGAAAACTAATATTTTAAAGTGACACACCTGGGAACTAGAAATCATTAGTAAAAAATAGTAATATTGGAACAGCAGATTCTTACATTCTCTATCTAGTGAAGCATTCAGACATTGCACTGCTTCCTACTGAACAGAAAACTAAAAAAGACAAATGACTATAATTTCAAAAATTTTAAAAAGAAACATCAGTTATTAAAAAAATTCCAGCAAATATGAGTGGATGGTGAAAAAAAAAAAAAAAAAACCCAGACCTGACCTCAGAAACAGGAAAAAAGAAAGGAAATTGTCCAGCACGGTAAGGTTTACTCTGTTACTCTGTGCTGCATTTTCGTTTTGCCATTGTTTAATTTTTTTAGTCAAAGCCATTCATCTTCCAGGGGATCAAATAAGCTGGGTGGTAAAAAAAAAAAAAAAAAAAAAAAAACAGATGGAAGCAAGGGAACAGCTTTATGGGGTAAAGGGTGGCGGGGAGTTTGATAATTCAGGCTGGTGAGATTTGTTGCTTCAATCTCACCACAATGATCAAGGAAAAATATTGTTTTTTCATACAAAGTGAAAATCAGAAATGTGGGCTTTCCCTTAGGCCTGTGTACTGGGGGTTCTGCGTAAGAAAACCAATTCTTCTTTACTTGAAGATCCATATCGGTTTCAAAGCCAGTTATTTTTCTTCTCCTCTCAAGATAACAGGTAACGTGGATGGGGTGAATTATCAATATAATACCTATTTCTAGAAGCATAAATTTGTAGCTACTTCTGGAATAGTAGATTACAAGAAGGAATCAGAAGTAACAAATATAAAATTTACTTTGCCCTACCCATACGTATGAATTCGTCTGTGTATTATTAAAATTACTTTAATGCTGTTATAACTAATGCAAAGTTCCTATCTGAAGACTACAAATGACATTCATTATTGTTAAGAATCTGAACACATTTTGATTTTCTTCCATATCAGAAATGGGGCAGGGTTTTCAGACGAGGTAGATTATTTTATTAACTATACCTCCACTCCTTCAGCAATATTATAAAAAGGGATTCCTTTGGGGCAGGAGCTGCAAATTAACTGAGGGCTTTTTCCTGGTATGCTTATGTCAATGAATTGGTTTCTTGGCCCAATTTATACATCCAAACACAATTTGAAGAAGTTTGGGAAGGATGACGGGAAATATGGAGTCTCTTGTCTGCCAGCGACTAAATTACATGGAAAAGACTATTTTAAAACCAGAAAGAATGAGGACCTTTTTAATTGGCAAGTTATAACACCCTATTATTAAAGTGGAAATCCTACATATGATGCAGGATTTTATAATGCAATGCATCTTATGAGTACTTTCAACATCTGACCAGCTCTGAAAAACTATCTTAACAAATGCTGGTAAACTAGACAGGGATAAAAGCTAGTTCCAAAATGGGAAGGGTATTTAAACGGAGACTAATTTTTTCAGTGTCAATAAAAATGTGAATTTATAACTTGAGTTTTATGTGGATCATCATCCGTTGCTTCCCTATGTAATTGTGAAAATTCTGGCAATGAATATTTGGAAATTGAAAAAAGCTGTATAATGATGAAATAGTAATTTATTACAGGTTTTCACCCAATTAAAACATTCAAATGTCTGAAACCATAAGGCTCTTATTCATATTGAACAAGTTATTCATATTGTTGCTGTTGTTTATCCCAGTTGGAAAGATTGAAACAAGCGAAATATCTTTAATTAAGATTCACTGACTAGATCCTTTATGCAGGATTTTTCTCAGCAAATGAGATAAAATTCTCTCAGCTGCTAATGTTTAATCTACGCTACTCATTCCAATTCTGAGACTGCCATTGACGTCAATAGAAATCCTTGATACGAAATAAAAATACATAAAAAGAAGAAGTATAAAAGGACTCTGTATGTTCGTGTTTATAGTAGGTTACAGATGTATGTACAGTGCTCTTTGCAAATTGGTCTACTTAAATAAAATGTGTGCTTTCACTTGTACAAATACAGTTTACTTATAAGATGAATTAAGTACCATTAAGAAAAAAAAACTTTCAGCAGCTATAAGTATCTTGAATTTTTCTTTTTTTTTTCAGAGTATCATCTCCAACCCTGGAAACATTTTTCTCATGAAGTTGCATCCAAATATTTGTTTAAAAGTGACCCACAGTTTCTACTTAATGACACAGGAAATTATTTGCACTGACAAGTCTATAATTAAATGAGATACTAGAACATGGCTCAGTGCTATTGACACATTATTTTTAGAGAGGAAATTTTCTACTTTGAAGAGTACTTAAAATAGGAGATAATTTCCTTTTGTTAGGATCAGAGAGAACTATAAAGTCGAGAAAAATTATACTTCTATAAAGTTGTTTAACTGGAGGAGTAACATGAGAGATAGATGCAAAATTTTAACATGATGATAACTTGTCACTGTGGAAAATTAAAACCTACATTTATTGTCAAAAAATTATGGACATCTTACAATGGCAGATGTGTTCAAACTTAACGGTTGTGTCAGATTTTTCTGTTATTGTAATCAACCATTTTTATCCATGTTCATTCCAGCTGCAAGGTATGTTCTCACTCATAGGTGGATGTGGAACAATGAGAACACGTGGACTCAGGGAGAGGAGCATCACACCCTGGGGGCAGTTGAGGGGGTAGGAGAGAGACAGTGGGGGGTGGTGAGGGAGGGGAGGGTGGGGAGGGATAACATGGGGAGAAATGCCAGATATAGTAGGCACCTAAAGTAAAATAAATAAATTAAAAAAAAAAAAGAATGCTCCTTTGCTATGCATGTGATCTTGGAAGTTATTTAACCTCTCTGATTCTCACTACCCTTAACTATAAAAATGAAGATATCATAATATACCTCAGAGGGTCACTATGATGATTAAATGGGTAATCATTAAATCATGTGTATATATTAACACAGCCAGGTCAATGTCTTCATATATAGTATGCATACATTAGTTAATTATGTCTAGTCATATTTTCAGACCTGGACATACAGTGTATTTTCACATCTCTCAGATAAAGAATGTGAAATGTTGTTGTACTCTTTGGCAACATATTTTAAGTATCATTTTGTCTCTACAATCTGACTTTTTCCAGGAAAAGCCTTTTTTTTTTTTTCAATAAAATGCCCAGATCATTTTCTCCATTTCCTATTAGTAAAATGCACTTAGTTTAAGCAAAAGCCAGTGTCCACAGAGTAAAGCTAACAAGAAATGTTGGTAGCTAACCTATTTCACATGTGGCAACCACAATTACATTTCATACTGGAATTTGTTTGCTTTTTTTTTGCCTGCCCCGAGTGGATTCCACAGTAGCTGAGAGCTTGCAAAATTATTGCCAGTTATAACTAGAGGAAAAAATATCTTGAGTTTAACTTCATTACAGCTATAGCACTTGTATCAACAGGGCCTGGCGTAAAATGGGAAAGCTGCTGAAATTCATCAAGTGACGTTACTGTTTAGAATAGGTGGTGGGGACCGTTGCTGCTCCTGGTTCCAGATCTTCTACTGTGACCCTGTTTCTGTGGTCTTCTGTCTCAGCAGGCTGTCAAGTCCAAGACTGAGTGCCTGAGCAGGCATAGACCATGAAGGAGAGGAATCTAACACACTGAAGTTCGAGTGGCCAGTCAGAGGAAGTCAGGGATGGCAGGAAGAAATAGTATGTACGTCTAGGCAGACTGGCAAGATACAGGGTAAAACAGGTTAACAAAGGAGTACTAGTGACCAAATGTGAACACTGATTCCAGTTCAGAACCTTTAATTTATACATGTGTTTATTCATTAAGCATTTACTGGGTGCCTGATAGTCATAAGGCACTGAATTTATAGTACTGATGCAGACTAAGGCAGGGTTTCTCAGTTTCAGTGTTATTGATGTTTGGGGCCAGGTAATTCTTTGTTGGGAGAGGTGAAAAAGGCCTTTTCTGCCCATGAAAGGGTATGTAGCAAGCATCCCTGGCCATTATGCCCTAGATGGCAATACCAAGACCTCTTTCCAGTTGTGTCAACTAAAAAATGTCTCTAAATATTGCCAAACATCCCCTGGGGAGCAAACTCTTCCCCCATTGGAAGTCACTGGACTGGTGGGACAAAAATAACATCCCTGCACTGGAGACTTCAGGAGCCTAGAAGAGCTTTACTTTTAGAGCTCTGGTTGCTGATGTTGGTATGCCATTCTGGGCCCACGTTATATCCAGAAAGTTGTCTGATAAAAACAGGAGAATCCTTTTCCTCTGGGATCATTAGTAGTGACTCACAAAATTTCACCAGATAAGCAGGTATAAAATGCAGAGCTTCTCCTTCTGTCAAGCTAATCTTGCATTGAAGAAATTTCTCAAATTCATGCCATCATTATATTGTCCACTTGAAATAATTGGAGATCATGTAATGCTGAACTTCTGGATATTGACTTTGTATGAAACTGGGCTTTCAGAAAGGTGAGAAATCACTTCAGTAATTAGAAATGAAAAGTGTAGAAAAAGAATCTAATTGACGACAAATAGCGTGATCAAATTCGCTGTGATAAGGGGACTGACTAAAGAGAAATGCATGTGTTGGAGAATAACGAGAAATAACTTTAGAAATAGAAGCTTCATGACTCCCAAGAAATTGAGCATGCAAGTTAAATCAAAACACCTCCACGGCACTTTGTTCTCTTGATCTTGACATAGAAAATCCCTGAAGGAAACACTTAATTCTGGACATTGACTCCTTGAATTGAAGCTCAACCATCTTTTAAATCTCCAGACGTAATCTCCAAGCAGTTCAGTCAAAACCACTATCACCATGCTGGAGGATCTGATGTCACTTGCATCATGGAGGAGAAACCTGAGCCTGACTGCCTTGGACTTTCTGATCAGTTCACACAAGAGGCCCCAGTTCAAGGCTAACAATATCTGACATGTAAAGTAAACACAGTTTGCAGCCTGTTTGTAGCAACAAGCAGGACTGCAAGCTGAGAAGAGAGTCCATGAGCTGGGATCATGTGAGCACAATTCTCCATTATGATTAATGAGGAAGTTGAATTGCAGTGCCCCCACTCTGAGAATAGTGGCTGTCAAAAGAATTCAACACAAAAAGCTGTAAAACAGAACATTAAAACAAGCACTGGGTTGAAATGTACCTCCAGGGGTGGGGAAGGGGCGGGTGGTGAGGTGAGTTAATTTGTTTTTATTTGTGGGTCTCATTCCAAAAGGTGATGTTTGGTTTTACCTCCTGAACTGGTGCTGGAGAAGAGACATGGCCCATGAAACAGCGGTGGACCTTACCAAGCAGAACTAGAAGATGTTTGTCAGAGTTCCAGACATTCGCGAACAACTCCCCAGATTCCCTGAGCTTGTTGTTATTAAAAGTGGGTTTAAGGCTGATGAAAGCTCCCACGTCAGTAGCCTCTGAAAATTGTAGTTTAACGGCAGGGAAGATACAGTAACTACACCCTCCAGTGAAAAGATAACCCCCCTTTCTTCCAGGCGTGGCCCCCTGCTGAGCCCTAGGCTTTTGGCAATGGATTTCAACCTTGATTTGCTGGATCCTAGGGGAAGCGAAAGTTATTCCAACTTCATGACACATTCATGCCAGACCCTTATTTCTGTAAAACGGCCACTGCTTCCCAGTGACCCTTAAGGTGTCTAATGAGGAACAGAAAAATGAGAAGTAGGAGTTCGCATATGTGGAGACATAAACAAAATAGGAGCTGTGAGTTGATGCAACTGCTAATATATATACACATAACATAGTGCTTCCAATAAGACAAACAGGTCCTTCCTCATCTTATATGCTCACAACTTCCCACAGGTAAAATAATCCAATAGCTTGTTCCTTATATAGTCCTTCTTGTTAGTAGATTATAATTCTTTAGAAAATTACTAATAAATTTCACTTTTTCTCAAAAAAAATTATTTATTTTCACCAGTAATGGCTTTAGAGCTATACAACAAATGGCATTGTTTGCATTTCCTTTGGTCTTCTCCAAACTGAAAACTTAGGCATCATTATCATTTTCTGATTTTTAAAGTCTCTTCTTTGTCGTGTTTTCATTTTAAGTGCTTTTCTTTAGACTTAATAATCTGTGCCTAACATCTTATATGCTGAGTAAAAACTCTGTCCATGTTACTTGACTCCTGGTACATGTTAGGATATATTTCAAAAATCCTTATCACTTTTTCAGAAGGCCATGGTTTATATTATTTATATGAATTGCTTCATTCCTTATTAATTTAATGACTAATGATGGACTGCAGCCACAGGAGAATTGTTTTGGACAATTCTCCAACAGAGTAATGATTCATAATCTATTTCACTAACACTTGTGTTCTTCCTGTCTATCCTGTGCACCAATAGGATCAGTTAAAGAGACCCAAGCATGCATGCATGCATGTGCACACATGCACGCACGCAGCCACTCGAGTTATCACTGCTGTTGCTAGCCTTCCCTTCTTCACACCTCCTTTGTCTTAATTAGGAGCAGGGCAATGTGAATTAACAAGTATTTGACTCTGGGGCAACCTTCATCTTGCTGGTGTAAAGAGTGGAAGGGAAGAAGTTATGAAAAATATGATGTTTATGGAGAAGAAGCAGGTTGAGAAGTAAAAGTAGAGAGGACAAAAATCAGCTGGGCATAGTGATGTGTGCCTGTGGTGTCAGCTATTCAGGAGGCTGAGCCCTGATCATGCAGGCTGCAGTGAGCTGTGATGGCGCCATTACACTCCAGCACCTGGGTGACAGAGCAAGACCTTATCTAAAAAAAAAAAAAAAAGAAAAGAAAAAAAAACGATAGAGAAGATATTTTGTGAGAGCCACTTAAGAGAAATACTTTCTAGGAACTAATTCCTCAAACAATGCTAGCCTTCTCCAAAATACTTCTGAACAGAGCATGTTTTGTTTTTCATCTAACTTTTGGGAAAAACCTTAGAGAAGGTTCCACATGTAGATGTAGGCCTATATTTGAGTTAACACAACTTTAAAAATACAGTGTCTTCTAAGACTTAATGCTTTACTGAGAACGAGTTAAATAAATTATCCAAATAATATCACAAAATCAGCTTGGTGGACGGGACTTTTGATGAGAGAGAAATACAGGTAATGCTTCTGAAATTGAGTGAACCTAGGTACCAGAGTACATTTGTGGTAGGAGACTAATCATCTTTGTACTACACAGTCACTCTAGCAAAGATGAGCGCAGGAAGAAAAGTTGGCCATTTGAATCCTTAGTTTGTTGTAAATTCAATTGCTTCTTGGATTTAGTCCTTCTCCCATTATCTGTGATAAACGTAATTAGTTAATGGCCATAGACTGGAAAGGAAACCATGTAAAACAAAGAAACCACTGCTCAGCCTAGAGACAAGTTCACCACTATCTACCTAAAAATAAGATGAACCAAACTTCATTGGAAATACCACGCATTTCTGACATGCTCAAAATACTAATTTCATTAGCAAAAGTGAAATGTCAGCCAAGTTGAGCTGCAAAGACATTGATATCCAGAGATTTTCTTCATTTTTCTCTAATTATTAATATATTTAAAATACATTAACAAGCTCATTTCCTCAAGAGATTCAAGATTTAATTACCTCTGGCCATTTATAGGAGTCTCTGTATCTGAATGCAGGCAGCCATCCTTTTATTGTTATTGTTTTTAATCCATTGCAAGTGATTTTAACAAAAACACAAAAGAAAAATTATTTTTTACACTTGTGTAAAATTTTCAAAGGAAAACATGAGCATCACAGTAAGTTCTGAATTCCTTCAGCTTATTTCCTACTACCTCCCACAATCAGGTTCTATGAAGGGAATGACTTACATGCTAGTTAGGAAAATTTGTTTGATTTATTTATGATGATTAATACTTTATTTTTATTTACTTGTCTCTGATCTTAACAGTGTGGGTCTCCCAGGTCAATGCTATCACAATAATCTATCAGAAAAATTGAAGTCTCCTGGGATTTAAACAAATACGTGTGTGTTACTTTTTTGCCAAGTTTTTTCTTTTGAGTTCAGTTCCCCAGTTCACAAGTATAATACTTTGTCAGCAAAGTGGAATCTTTCCTTGTTATGAAATGAGTCAGTAAAGGGTGTAAGAGTCCCAAATCCTGAGTTCTTATAAAAACATTTAAATAACCTAATTTTCAGTGTTATCCAGATAATAACAAAATATAATAATAAGCATATATCGGCAGTTCAAGAATCTTTAACTAGGATGGCATAAATTCAGTTGAGGAAGAAGATGAATCCTCGTACAACAGAATGAAAATTATTGATTACAGAGCTGGAATAATTTTATGTGCACTAAACACAAATTAAGAGAAAGGGAGCAGGATGCATTGTTATTCACCCAAACGCCTCTGAATGCACCTTACCCCAGTGAATCTATACTTTCTTGGAAAAGAAGGCAAAATCAAGTGAACACTATAAGAGAAAAAACTTGAGGTAGAGTTATTCTGGCCACTGGGTAAGGAGGAATGAATTCATTTGTACAATTTAAATGTGAGCAAAAGAATTGCAAAATCTTGGTGGTCCGAGTGGGCTCAATGTATCTGGTATCCATTAAGATCCAAAATTTACTCAAACCTACAGATTAATTCTCCTGCAGGAACTGAGGCAAACCAATAGCAGCTGAAAGTTAATCAAGCACTGATCTCTCCCAATCCTTCTAATCACAGCCAGCTGTGATTTCAAACCTTTGCACTGAGGTTCCCCGGGGCAGTTATCCACGAGCCCTGGAGTGAGCACCCTCAACTTTTGAAGGGCAAGAAACACGTTAATAAAATAAAACTTAATGCCTCCAATCAAGGAACTGAAGAATAGGATCGGGATGGGCTACAGCTTTTTCTGTATTAATCTCTTCCCTGTCTTCCAGCTGCCTATCCCTGGAAGGCATCTGATTTCTTCCTAATGTTTGCTGGGACTCCTTTATTTAAAAGACTAATACAATTGGGAACAGTTGGTTGTTCATTGGGGATTCTCTAGTTGTCTCAGGAGAAGGCGTTATTTATAGTGCCTAAAAAAATTCTCATATTTTTAATGATATAATAATGGAATTCTTGAGTTTGTGTAATAAGTGCCATTCAAATGAAGATGAACATTCTTCTCTTAGGCTTAAAAAAGTCAAAATGTATTTTGAGTACAACTATCTGAGCCCAAACAGTAAGCTTTAATTAAATGCTGACAAAGCCATACAATTTGCAAAGGAGCTTACTGTAAAGTTGGTGGTTTTGTGATTTTTTAGTGTATTGGTGTTATAAACAAGCAATATTGTGACAGATAAAATTCTGTAATTACCTAGCTCTTCTCATTGTCTCTTTCTATCCACAAGGCCTAGTATCTATAAAATACCTCCTCCGTTCAGAGCCAGTTCTCCTCCCTGCTAGTCAGCTAAAATTTTGGGCCTTCTCTCTCTGCTGATAAATCCTGAAACTACCTGTATATCTTCTTTGCCAAGGATCTGTAACACTTCTGACATCTTTCTCTCTCCCCTGGTTACACACTGTCACATTTGGCACATTTTTGAGTTGGGACCCTGAATATAAATAACACTTATTGTCTATTGCTTTAAGCTTTAGGTAACATGTTTTGTGTATTAGATTTCCATCATTAAAAATGGTTTTATCTCCCCAGAATCAGCTATATTTAATTATTTTTGGATTTCCAGTTCTGGCTTAATATGTCCCATTTTCTCACATTTAACAAGCATTTCCAGCCATATTCTAAGAAATGACATGCTCTATGATAAATCTTCTCAAATAATTCTGGTCCACTGTGACCCTAACAACATATACAGCAGAATTCACCAAAGTATCATGCAAGTGAACAGTGAGGCCTCTATTTCTTTTAATGCAATTGAGGATTAAACTCTAAAATGAAGTCATAATGAATAAACTGAATTCTAACCTACCTAATTATAAAAAGAATAGATATAAGATTATTGATTATATTAACATATCTGATTGTCTGTCAGTGATAATTCAGGCACATATGTGTAACTCTCATCTTCAACTCACCGACCTACAATTCTAATAATCAAAGGAATATACAAAGAATTGAGAGAACACTAGCATCTGATTTAGAAATGAGGGAATGCCACCATTCATGTACAAAATCTTCAAAAAAAATTACTTCATCATATACAAATAATAAAGCACGGATAAATGAACCCATAATTCACTCCATGAACAGAAGCTGATTAAACTGAAATTACATGGAAGATATGACTCCAGCAGAACCACATCAAAATCTCCTATCTCAAAACTGCAAAATTTGTGGGGGCCATGGCAGGATGTGGGACCATTGGTCAGCCACAAATTCAGATCCTTGCCGATATCTTGGAGAGTTCTCCAGCACACAGAATTGAGAGGAAAGGAAAGATCCCACAGAAAAGCTCCCTCCTGCTTTTCATTTGATACAGACAGAAACGGTAGGGAAAGCAAAGGCCTGACTGCACCTGTTCTTAATCATAGACGCCAGGCCTGACAGATAATGAGGGCACTGTCCCAAGAATCTTTGATCACCACAAAAAACACAAGAAACCTATATAATCTCCCAATACTTGACAAGTAAAGGCACATGCAGATAGGTAGAGCAAAAGTAATCAAATAGGTAGAAAAAGAGCAGTTTAAAACAGCAGTTTTCAAGATGACAGATTGAACACATGTATTTCTTGCTTTTTCTTCCCCAAACCCGACTCAAATGGCAACAAAGCTGTTTAAAAATAGTGAATCCCTGGCAGTAGTAATAAAGGATTCTGTTAGTGATTGAAAAATCTGAAAACTTTCTGAAAGCACAGACATGTGGTCTAAGTTAGATAGATAAACTAGAGTGAAAGTCAAACCTGAAGCTGAGTCGATGCTTCTTTCTTCCACACTCCAGAGGGGCTGGTTGCAAGGTTCGATGGGGTTAGCAGAGAGCAGGTGACGGAGCTGTGAGGCAGGGAACATCAGCGTTCGTGGAAGAACAGCTACCTGGGCTCCCTTCTCCTCCAGGAATATGAATCAGGTGCCTGCTGCTGGCGTTCCCAGGTGAAGCCCTGAAAGCCGCTCTCTAAATTAAGCAGAGGAATGTTGGGAAGTGGCCTATTGTGCAGATTCAGGCCTGGAAGAAGGAGCAGAAACAAAGATAGTTCTCTATTTCCCAATAGATCAATTGGAAAAAAAAAAGGAGAAAAGTAAAAACATGCCATCCAGAAGTGAGTTACGCTAAAGAAACCTAATGTCAAGTGCATTATTTATGTATTGCAGCTGTAACAAATCACTTCAAATTCAGTGGCTTAACATAAATGCGTCACCTTACTCAAGTCAGAAATCTGAAATGGGCTACAATGGGCTACAATGGAGGCCTCAGCAGAGCGGTCCATCCAGAGGCTTTAAAGCAGATTCTGTTCCCTGCCTTTTCTAATTTCTAGAGGCTGAGTACATTCCTTGGCTCATGGCCCCTTCCTTCGTCTTCAAAGCCACAGCATAGCATCTGCAAATCTCTGACTCTAGCCTTCCAGTCTCTGTCTCCGATTTATAAGGACTCTTATGATCACACTGGGCCCCACCCTGAACATTCAGGATAATTTCCATCTCAAGATCTTTAACTTAGTCAGATATTTCAAGTCCTTGGTGCCATTTAACATCATCAGATTGTCCAAGTTCTTTTGCAGTTGTCATGTAGGTAATCCACTGTCAGATCCCGGAGTCCAGGTTCAGCCCATGCTGCAATCCAAGGGGAATGGGTGCATGAGCAGAAAGAACACTCGGGGGGCCGTAGGCAGGTGAATATGGTTTTATTCAGCAGCTGCTTTCATCGCCAGCTTTCTCACTAGCCGCTTACTCTTACACTGTTTGCCCTGTCTCGGCTGCTTGAGCCGGCCATCCTCACACACAGCTGTGTGTCCAGCTCTCCCTTGCCTTCAGGATCAGCAGCTTAACTCTTTCTCTCTCTGGGCACAAATAAGCCAAGCTGCATCCTGGCTCCCTCCTGTCTGTCTGCAAGATGGACAGCTTTGGCTCTCTTTCTCTGGGCATCCTCACACCCACCATGTTAAGCCATGTTGAGCTGAGCCAAGCCGAAGCCCAGGAACCCAAGAGCCACGTTTCTTGTGCACAGTGTCAACAGGGCAGTTACACCTTTTACAGACAATAGTAGCTCCAAGCCTAGTATGAACTTACACAAACAGGTGTGTGCCTGCACCGCAAACTCGCTGACTCATGTAGGAATGGATATCCACTTCAGCCTATTCCTTGACCAAAGCACATCCATATACGTTACACTCTACCCCGCAGTCCAAGAGAGACAGAGGCTTTGGATACACAGGTTTGACACATATTAGCCTGACACAGGGGCTTTGGGCACACAGGCCCAGTACATATATAAGCCTCAATAAACCGCCCTGCTATCGGTGCAGATTACCATAGGTGTCACCCTCTTGGTGATTATTATTCACATTGCCCTGAGTTTAGCTCATTAGCTACTCTGTTAACACCTGGTTTCAATCCATATGGTATTAGTTCTAGGCTGGACTGCAACAACAGTCCAGGCAGCAGTAGCACCCTGGTGAGCCTTATCTGTATACCATACTCTATTAAGAACTGGGGGATACCCACCCTAACGGTGAAAGCTCAGGGTCAAGGGGTGTCTCAGGCTCCATGGCCTTATCTTGAATTAGGACTACAGGTCCCAAGATTTCTTGTAACTCTGCTGCTAAGGGACTTCTACTCAGCGTACTCTGCTGCTCTAAGTAGGTGCCCCGCTTTGCTAAAGTGGGTGTCTGTGCCATCCCCGTCCAGGGGGTTGTTACCCATGAACATATATACCCATTCCACAATTGGGTAAGTCCTCCTCATGACCACTGTAACCTACCCTGCCACGTTCTTATGAGCCTGAAGGGCAGCATATACAGTCACTGACTGCTTTTCTAGTCCATGGGGTCATTGCCCATGAATGCACCCATCCCACTATTACTGCTTTTTTATTAAGGAACACCAAAGCTCAGCTCCCTTCCACAGCTGGGACTAACAGTAGCCTAGGGGTGCACCCAAGCGCTACATGCACTGCTAGAGGCCCTAGCCCAAACTATCTGTGGTTACATGCACATCAAGTTTAAAAAGGCACCCTTAGTTAACTACCCGTAGGGCTTGTACCTGCTAAATAGCCTGCTTGGCTACCAGGAAAGCCTGTTTCAGCTGCATCATCCCAATCTCAGGCAAGAGGATGTTGCCGCTTCTAAACCTGCAAGAATATCAGAGGTTAATATAACATCATCAACAAAACCATGACATACGATGGCGGTATGCATATAGTCCTAGAGCAACACTGTGAAAGTCCATTGTCACCCTCCCATGAAAGCAAACTGTTCCTGGTTCTTGATGGACTCTCCCAGTTCCATCACCCAGCAGTCCATTAAGTCCGTGATAGACGGCACAGCTGCCAAACGGTGCAAAACATCCACCCCCCTGAGTGTTCTCAAGCATGGGAGACACATACACAGTGCATAAGTGGAGAGCCAAGTGGCCAATGCCAAGGTGCAAAGACACAGGTTTCATTTTCACTGACCAACTTTCATAGCCATTGATAAATGCACCTCTGCCTGGAAACTTATCCGGGTTCAGAGACCAGTGGATTGCCAGAGCCGACGTGTGGCCCTGGTCGTTCAGTGCCCCGCAAGCCAGGCACCTTGGCCAGTTGTCCTGTCAAACAGAATAGGTTTCACGCCTCTGCCTCTCTGCAAATAGTCCTTGAGCTGAAGTGTCCTGGTGGGACTGGGTTGCACAGCAGTGTCCTTCTCCTGAATGGCTTGCACGAAGTTTGTACGTGAATGCCGACATTACTTGCTTAACTCCCACAACTCAGGGAGGGTGTAGGCACTGTGAAGTGTGCTCCAGCACGATAGGGGGTGTGGTCCCTGGGTTCTCCTCTTGGAGTCCAACAGCTGCTCATGCTTTGTATTTTGGCAGATGTCTGGGCGAGCCTGCAACGGCGGTTCTTCCTCCTCCCTGCCTTACATCCTGCCGAGGCTGGGCAGGAGCTTCCCACAACACAGTCACAAACGCCCATCAGACTGCGAGCAAAGGCACATTTTTCCTTGGTGTGGTGCACTTTCAGGTGCTTCAGTGCCTTCTCCACACTTGCAGGAGACCCGTCCACTGCCTCCCACGTTTCCACTGGAGCCCATCCAAGCAGCACCAATGCCACCAGGTTCCACAGTTGATGCTGTGGCCACACAACCGACCTGGAAGCCCTCAGGGGCTGAAATCCCACTCACCTCATCCCATTTTCATCGCCAATTAGCAGATCCCGGAGTCCAGGTCCAGCCCATGCCGCAGTCCAAGGAGAATGGTGGATGAGCAGAAAGAACACTCGGGGGGCCGTAGGCAGGTGAATATGTTTTATTCAACAGCTGCTTTCATCACTAGCTTTCTCACTAGCCGCTTACTCTTACACTGTTTGCCCTGTCTCGGCTGCTTGAGCCGGCCACCCTCATGCACAGCTGCGTGGCCGGCTCTCCCTTGCCTTCCAGGTCAGCAGCTAAACTCTTTCTCTCTCAGGGCATAAGCAAGCCAAGCTGTGTCCTGGCTCCCTTCTGTCCGTCTGCAAGACAGACAGCTTTGGCTCTCTCTCTCTTTCTCTGGGCACCCACGCGCCCACCATGTTAAGCCATGTTGAGCCAAAACACGTCCCAAGAGCCATGTCTCTCATGCACAGCGTCAACAGGGCAGTTATACCTTTTACAGACAATAGCGGCTCTAAGCGAAGTATGAACTTAACACAAACAGGTTATTTAACAAGCGGAGGTGTGTGCCTGCGTACCAAACTCATTGATTCATGCAGGCCTGGATATAGGCCTCCACCAGTTCCTTGACCAAAGCACATCCATGTACCTTACACCCACATATCCCAATGGCGAGGACATAACCATCTTTGAACACTGATAGCCACTGTTCTGCCTATTTGACAGTTTAGAAACTGCCTGAATTCTCTCTGTCCATGCAATGGAAATGGAAATGTGATTGTTGCTACAACCCATATTTACTGGGGTAAACAAGATCTAAAAAGCATCAAAAGGAACCCAAGTACGTCGCCTATGAAGACATCATAGATCATTCACATATGATTAGTTAACAATTTAAAGGAAAGAATATTAACCGTATGTCATAAGATAAAGTCGTTAGCGTAATTAGGGCGTAGTGTAGGCTGGAACAGGGGATAAAATGGAGAAACAGAAATACAAATTCTCAGCATCATGAATTTTGTATTCTGTTAGAGTATGTAAAGAAAACTGATTTATTCATTTACTTCTTCAACAAATCCTTACTGAATACTTTTGATGTGTCCAGAGCTGTCCTAGCCAGCAGTATTGTAACAGTGAGCAAAACAAAGTCCCTAGCCCTCATACATTGATGTTCTGGAATGAGGAGACAGACATAAATGTTAATGTACAGATGTATGTTACCTGTAATATGCTTTATGTATTTCTGTATATGCACACATGTATTTTAGTATATCAGGTGGTAATCTTTGTTATAAAGAGAAATCAATTAGCAAAATAGGTGTTTTCAAGATTATCAGATAATTTATTCATCCAATTTATCAAATTATGTGAGTAGATGTTATTAATTATTATGGCATGATAATAGGCATATTCTGACACTATCCTGGGCAGATTGGAAAGTATGTGAATTCCAGATGTGTGTGCATGTGTTTGTATTTATGTGTGTTTATGCCTGTGTTTAGGAATGTAGCAGAGGTGTTTTTGAACAATGGTCTGATGGAACAGAGGGAGACAGCCATGCGTAAGTTAAATAAGGAAGGAAAGAAAATTTAGATAATTGGTAGTACTGCAAGCAGTATTAAAAGAAGCTGCTTTTAAAAGAGATTGAAGGCTACTTTAAATCAAGGCCAGGAAAAGTCTTAGGAAAATGTGACATTTATGTTGGATCTGAGTGACAGGAAGAAACCATCCATGAAAATATCAGGGAAACAACTTCCATGAGCTTCCTCTTCTAGTTATGGCTGGTAAACTCCCGTTGGACTAACTGTCCTACAGATAACAACTATAAACTTTAGACAGAATACAAAAAATAATTCCCTGAAGGCACTGGAAAGAAACGGAAACAAGGCAGAATTAAGCTGAGGTTGACCCTGGAAGTCTAGAAGGAAATGATACTGAAAGTTATTTTTATATTCACTGTTTCCAGCCTGAGGGCATGTATCATTCTTGATCATGGGTATGGGGGTGACGGCTAAAACTTCTGTAGAGAACCCATAGTGATTCTTGTTTCAAGATCCAGAGGACAGAGCTGGGGCATTTTACAAGAATTACTAGCTCCAAATATAAACTAAATATGCCATGATTTAGAGCAACAGGTGGAATTTACTTGTTCTTAGTGTTTGAGATCTGGCTCCTTTCCTTCTATTTTCTTAGTTGTAGAAAATACAGAGAACCAAGATAAAGATCACAGTTCCCAAATTCCCTGCAACTAGATATAGTCATATTGCTTATTTCTTTCTAAGTTCAGTGGTACATGTGCAGGATGTGCAGGTTTATTACATAGGTGGACGTGTGTCATGTGGGTTTGTTGTACAAATTATTTCATCATCCATGTATTAAGCCTAGTATCCATTAGTTAATTTTTCTGATCCTCTCCCTCCTCCCATCTTCTACACTTTGATAGGCCCCAGCATGTGTTGTTTCCCTCTATGTGTCCATGTGTTCTCATCATTTGGGTTGCACTTATAAGTGAGAACATGTTGTATTTGATTTTCTGTTTCTGCCTTAGTTTGTTAAGGATAATGACCTCCAGCTCCATTCATGTCCTTGCAAAGGACATGATCTCACTCTTTTTTATGGCTATATAGTATCCCATGTTGCATATGTACCAAATTTTCTTTAATGTACCATTGATGGGCATTTAGGTTGATTCCATGTTTTTGCTATTGTGGATAATGCTGCAGTGAACATAGGTGTGCATGTGTCTTCATCATACAATGATGTATATACCCAGTAATGGAATTGCTAGGTCAAATGATATTTCTGTCTTTAGGTCTTTGAGGAATCACCACACTGTCTTCCACAATGGTTGAACTAACTTAAATCCTCACCAACAGTGTATAAGTGTTCCTTTTTCTCACAATCTTACCAGGATCTGTTTTTTTTTTTTTGTTTTTTTTACTTTTTAATGATAGCAATTCTGACTGGTATGAGATGGTATCTCATTGTGGTTTTTATTTGCATTACTATAATAATTAGTGATGTTTAGCTTTTTCTTCATATGATTGATAGCTACACATATTACTTATTTCTAATTAATGGGATGTAAGTAGGAGTAGTATGACAATGTCAAAAAGTATCCTTCCAACCCCTGGCTCTGTCCTCATGGCTGAAAAGTGAATATGATGAGAAACTGAACACGATTTCGTCTACCTATCTCTAGACTTCGCTTAAGTAAGAGAGAAATATGCTTTCATTGTTAATACACTATTTTTAGGGGTCCTCTTCTACTCACAAAGAAAACCCGTTACAATTACTCATTCTCAAATTATTTTCATGTTGCTTTCATTAAGTCAATTATAAATGCTAAGTATAAAATTATTATTATTTTCCCTCAATGAGCATTGTGGTTCTGAAAATGCTATTTTTCAGAGAAAATGCTGTAATGATTCAGCAATAAAAATGATTCATAACTTTTTAATGTATACAATATACATGCTTATTGCCTCTAAAACCTTCATAAACACAAATACAGCATATACAAAGTTTTTACTCTTTGAAGACACTATGTTTGTTTGTATCATGCTATGCTGAATGTAGCATGGTATAAATTGTATAAGATATCTCCATTATGTGATGATTTTCCTGGAATTGCAGAGTAGGAATTTAAATTTGTTACTGTATATTATTTGGTTTAATACACAATGTTTTCTGGATATTACATAACCAAATAAAAATACAGGAATAAATAGTAGATTGGTATGTCAGTAAAATTGCCACTATCATCTATAAGCAATGATTTCAGAGATATCGCTGTTTGTCTAAGTAACTTCATAGTTTCCATGGGCGAGCTTAGTAATAACCTGAATTTATAAACATCAACTTTAAAAAATAAATATATCAAGAATATTTTCCTCTACTTATTTCATATAGTAGGATTTCCAGTAAGATTTTATGTAAATTATGTTTTCCTATGAAGAATTTAAAAATCTTGAAGCTAGCATAGAATAAGTCTTAAACTAAAATGTATCCAATTTCACCTGATCAAAAAAGTTTAATGTAGAACAACTTTAAAAGATTAACTTTTTAAGAGAAAAGATTTTGTTCTTGAACATTGCAATATTCATATAATACGTTTATGTATTAAACTTAAAAATGTGAATTCTTTCAAACCATGTTGCTCACGCCAAATCGATAAAGTACAGGGTAGTTATATTACATTACTTGTAATGAGTATAAAAGGAGTCATTTGGATGATTCAGTTAACCTACTAAATATGCAATCTCTGTTCTGCAAATTTTTCTAAGAAATTGCCAAAACCTAGTTATGTCATTTATGGCATTCTATAATTATCTCCCAGATTCCCTTTCAGACAGCCTCTGGCTACATGCTTCACAATTACTGTTTCCATTTTGCACAAATGGTTATTAACAAAAGCGAAATCATCTTTTTCTCCACACGTCAAAATCTCAAAGAAATCAGGTTTATCCATTGCGAATCATCATTTCATAAAAACCGATGTACCCATGATGGTAACAAAGTCCTTTTAAATTGTTGTCAGCTAGCTGCATTTTTAAGTAAAGGAAAGTGAAAGCACATTATCCTAAATTACTTCCTCTTGGAAATGCTACCGCATTATATTTTATATCACTTAAATCAATTAGGGAGCTGTAAGCATATAAGCATATTCTATTTTTTTTTTTTTTTAGACAGTCTCTCACTCTCTGTCACCCAGACTGGAGTCCACTGGCACAACCTTGGCTTACTACAGCCTCCGCCTCCTGATGCAAGCAATTCTCCTGTTCAGTCTCCCAAGTAGCTGGGATAACAGGAACCCGCCACCATGCCTGGCTAGTTTTTGTCTTTTTAGTAGAGATGGGGTTTCATCATGTTACCATGCTGGTCTCAAACTCCTGACCTCAGGTGATCCACCCGCCTTGGTCCCCCCAAAGTGCTGGGAGTACAGACCTGAGCCACCATGCCTGGCCAGCTGTAAGCAAATTCTTTTGAACAACTTAAAGTTACAGCTAGGCTACACATTTTATTTTTCTCCTGAATGCTCTGATGCTGAAGTTGAGAAGGGAATGACAGTGTTTCCAGTGTAACTATTCACTCTTGGTCAATCCACTTTCTTAATGTGCTCTGTTGCTTCCTTCTGACTCAGTCAATGCTGGGTTTTCTTGCATCAAATATTCCCTGAGAACTAAATAAAATGAATGGCATGGGATAAATATGAACTCGTTAATTAAATAAGCCTCAGGTCTTGCAAGTCCTTAAAATTGTGATGGGAATGTGATCACATCTCAGTGATTTTGAGAGTAAAAGGAGAACAGAGTTTGCCAAGCTCCACTAAAATATGGAAAAAGGAAGCCTTTCTTCTGTAGTTCAACGTAGCCAGCATGCTTTGTAGTTCTGCCCCAAAGAAGACTGTCTTTAATCTATAAGGATTTAACTTCCCCCAATTTTGTCCATTGGAAAAAATTCCCTGTTTCTGTTCATTTATCAGGTTCTGCCAGCCTAATCACTTTTAATATGTTTTTTTAAAAGGCTACAGAATAAGCAGAATAAGACCTAATAATCAGTTGAAATTATCATTTTAAGAAAGTATAAGATGTTGTGATTGACTAGCAACCCTTTGTAATTAACGTGCAATGACAATTTTGAATGACAAATGTTCTATTTTAAAAATTCCAGTCATGTCTCTAATCGATCGTTCTGATTGTTCATAACGAGATAGATATAACTGGGTAAAATCAAGTAATGTGATGTTACGAAGTCCTAACGGGTAATCTTTGATAGACAAAGAAGACATGTCTACATTTTTTTGGTAAGACAAATTAACGGCCAGATTCTAAATCTGTTTTTCTTTTTTCAAATCTGCTTTATTAGTATGTTATTATTATGCTTTGGTACTTTAGAGAAAAGAAAAAAAAGCTTTTCTTAAAAAATTGAAGACCTAGATAATAGAACACAAAATGTCTTTTTATTTTTCTCATCCTCAAGCATTTTGAGGCTCATATATGTATTAATCTGTAAGGTCAAATGGCTAATAGTATGTTTTACTGAAATATATACTGTTTGATTCTTTATAGGGCATGTACAGACCCAAAAATGTCTAACAAAGCATTCTTGAATAACCTCTAGTGGGTATCAGCTAAATATATTATGATCACAGTTATTTGAAATATGGGAAAAATAATTTAAAATAAAAAATGGCCAATGTGTGCCTTACATGTCGGCAATGTGATACAATTTTAAAGTGTTGGTGAGAAATGGAAAACCTTTGAAGCCAAGTGGAAGCTGATGATGACTCTTTATCTTATAAACACATTGTATTTATTAAGCCCCCATGACTTTCTGAAGCATAACTAAAAAAGGATTTTAGCTGGATTTAAAAAATTCTATCCTACCAAAGTAATTCATATTCTACACCAGAATGCAGTTAGTTTAGGTGATGATATTCTCTCATGGATAAATGGAGCTCATAAGCAATTCAGACATGTCCAGAGGGCTGATAAAACTAAATGTGTTCATAAATTGAAGAAACATCCTAGTTATAGTATAAGATGCATGTTTTACGTGAGTAGGCTATAGTCCAACATTGCCTAAAGATGCCTTTAATTTAAAAAAAAATTCTTTTCCTTCAGAATGAAAAAGTCTGCTTCCATTTATTTCAGGCGACTGGAAGACAATGAAGCAGAAGGAAAAATTTAACACTGGCACAGCAGTGTCTTGGAGCTAATCGTTTTTCACCAAACACACACATGTAGCAGCGAAACATCCTTAAAATGTAAAACATCTTGGTTTTTTAATAACCCCTTGTGGTATGTTTTTACTTTAGCAATAATTGTATTTTCTTTTTTGCACATTTTATTTAACAACATTGCAGTGCCAGATAATCGGTTCCATGTGTTCAGGGCACTAGCAAAGTGCCTAACGGAGAAACAATTAACTTTATTGGGCTCCTGTTATTGGCAGACACAGCCTTACACCCTTACTTGTTCATGGTGCTGAGCCACATATGAGCTGCAAAGAATTTGGTGTCCTAAGTAATCACGCAGCAACCTGAATTTAGAGCCAAGTTGTCATTTTTTAAAAATATCATGATCATGAACTAGAAACAGAAGTTAAAGTCCATGACAAGATCAGAAGATAAAGTTCACTTAAGTAACAGAAAAGTACAATGATTAGTCCAGGGCACGGAGCCAATGGCTGAGGAGCAAGCTTGGACTTTTGCTGAAGAAGAACATGCAGTATGGCTTGAAGCAAATATGAGCACTGTGACCGTAATACAAGCATAGTTCTTTTAGTAATAAGCACTGAAACAATGGTTAAATGCAGTTAAGTGCAAGGAGCAACATAGTGAGGTTTTATCAAACATTAACACTTGCACTGGAGAGTCCATAAAATTCTAATTGGCCTCTTCTGCGGAAAGCAGCCCCAAGAGGTTCTTTATGTACAAAGCAGCTCTGACTCACGCCGTGAGTGCTATGAGAAAATAAACCTGGCTAGCACAGCCGCCATTGATTTGTCCAGGGAATGATGCTCAAGCCACATAAAGATTAAATAGGTCAGGTATGTGGTAGCACAAGCACCTCTGCAATGACGCAGTCAAAAACGCGGCATTGCATTGGACAAATGGACCTGAACAAATTCTCTCTTATGAAATGCGAGCATGGCAAGTATACCTGGGGAGGGTATATCACTTGGCCTCAGATAATATCCTAAATAAATCTGAGATAAGAGTCTGTTTGTTCATGAAGGACATGATTTATCCCAGACTGAGAAGGGCACTTGGAGTGCATATTACCCTACCTTTGTTGTGCACCCTTATTTAAAAAAAAATCTCGGAATATAGGAGATTAGTTGGAAAGTTCTCTTTTCTTTCAGAATTTGCTTAATACACATTATGTCTGCAAAGCATTCATCTGGGTCTTGGCAGAGAAAAAACTGTCAATGAATGGAACCATAAGATGGGACTGTAGAATCCAAAAGAGGGAAATGTTTGGAGAAAGTCTCATTCACCCCAGTATGTTTTGCTCTGCTGATTCCTTCATGGTTGGGAGCAGCACAAAATTCAAAGCAACTTTGCGGAATTTAGACAGCTAAAAGAATATTGGTGGGTGAAGGAGGAATAAAGAGGTTATATTTATATTTATGAATTAAATATATTTATATTTCATTATTTAAAAACAATAATTACCCTTTTATTGTCAGTAATGACTCTTGTAACTTATACTACTATTTCTGGAAGTATGACCCCACTGAACTCTAATATGCTTGGAGATGATCCAAGGATTGTTGCTGCTAATGCTGAAATTAAATCTTTCCAAAGTTAAGACAAATAATTCATGGATAAAATTATTTTAGTTTTAGAGTTTTTCATAAGTTAGCCTGTACCTATCATGTATGTTTGAGTCACGTGTTAAAATCAGACTTGTGATATGATTACACGTGTAGTTTCATTTATTTTGTTTTTTTTAAATTTTTACAATATTTATATTCCATAATAGTCTACATATGTGATTTCCATGTTGTGGTCACCATGAGAGTATGAGGCTCAGACTATCCCTCAAGAGATGGTCTGCTGACAGTATTATAGGAGGCTGATGGCCTCCAGCTGCCTCATCTTGAAAATGTAAGCCATACTCCCACTGTCCCTAAGCACAGTATGGGTACTAGTGTGCATGGTGAGGGTGCCAGAGCTAAGCCATTCCTTTTAAATGCAGGATTCCACTTACAAGCCATTTTTTATCTGGGAATCCTCATTAGCCTGGCTGAGATTTTCTCAGAGCTGCACAGCAGTTCATGTCTCTTCCTACCCTACCCTTCTTCCTTCCCTCTCTCCTTTCACAGATGTCAGACCTGTGTCTGCCTACTTCTAGTCTTTCTTCATTTTCTCCATCAAAGCTGTTTCTCCAATAAATCTTTTTCATATTTAATTTCATCTTGACATCTTTTTCATAGAGGAATTAAATCAATACTCTGATACTCAGGTATTCACTTTCAATTTTAAGAATTACCTATCTGCAGTATAAGTTTCAAAAAAAAAGGATGAGGCTAGGCATGGTGGCTCATGCCTGTAATCCCAGCACTTTGGGAAGCCCCAGGTGGGTGGATTGCTTGAGCTCAGGAAATCCAGAACAGCCTGTACAACATGGTAAAACCCTGTCTCTACAAAAAATTAGCCAAGTGTGGTGGTATGTGCCTGTGGTCCCAGCTACTTGGGAGGCTGGGGTAGAAGGATCACTTCAGCCCAGGAGGCGGAGGTTGCAGTGAGCCGAAATTGCTCCACTGCACTCAAACCTGGGCAACACAGTCAGGTTCTGTCTAAAAAGTAAAAAATAAAAATGACATTATCTATACTGGTCAATAAGCTGTCACTTGAAGAAAATTGAAAAAATACTTAACATCACAAGTAACTTCAGATGGACTGATACAGACTAGTTTCAGCAAGAAAACATTTTAAAAGAAATATGTATGTATGTATGTATTCAGAGTCACAGGGCTGGAAAACACATTATAGAGGGATCCAGAGTGTCCAAGTGTCTAATTTAAATAAAATTCTCTATCATATACCAAAATAAGGTGTAGTTTTCATACCTCAGCAGTATCCTATCAGTAACTGATCCTCATTTCTATGAGATATTCTATCAAGTAAAATAATAACATGCTTTATATGTTATCTATGTTTACCAACATCCTCATAGTTACACAGTAGTTACACATGAAATATATTCATATCCCCAGATGTAGCATAGCTTATAAACAAGTTCAACTTAAACCACCTGCCATTAATCTTTACTATGACAGAGTTACCCAAATAGTTACATCACCATGTTTAGGAAATTTTCTAAGATATTAGGGTTGGTCCTGGCTTATAGTTTAGTAGTCTCTTTCTTCAGCAACTAATACAATTTTTTTTTCTGAAAGTGGATCTCATTAAGCATCACCCCCTTCTCAAACTACTTCACCCTCTATCTGGAGAAACGATCTTACTTAGACTCCAGTGATCCTTTAAACAGATGAAACATGGACTAAATCTGTCTCAAAATGAAGTGCCTAAACTAATTAAGCTAAAAATATTCTTAAATTCTCTTGGTCTTCTCTTCCAACCACCCGGAAGACATTGGGGTTTCCAGCAGCCCCAGGAAAACAAGAATCTTTTCTTATCCTTGGGGTGATGTGAGAAGGGAAATTGATTTCATATTATATTTAGCACTTCATTGATTCTGCCTCCCCCGTTGAGAGACCCTGTTAGGGCTAAACAAAAGACATCACTTTTATGAACTGCCTATAACTCTATGTCTTTGTTGGATTATGGAAAAGTCTGCCAGTGTGGAAAGCTCGAATTCAGAGTGCTCAGTGAGGCTTGCCCAATGGAGCCCAACTCAGTAAATCATATCTGACAGCCTTTTGTTAAAGAACTTTCTCAACGCTCAGTGCGTCCCCCTGTACCGGCCCCAGTAGCTCACCCCCACACCATACCCACAGCTATTGGAACTCGTGTTGGTATTTATGCAGGATGATTTCATGGTCCTTGCCAGCACTGACTTACCTAATGCTGACTAACCTAGCTATAGACCCCAGTCTTCACAAATAATTTAAAGAAGCCTCAGAAGTCTTTTTGTTGGATTTGTTCTACGGTGATGGCACTTGCAATTTTCTTTTGGCTTCTTGCTGATAAGAGTTCGGTCATAAATGAAAAAAGATAAAACTCAAATGTCACTGCTTTCCACGCACTATTTCCATTACCTTTTGATAGTGATAAAATGATGCAAAAATAATGCATGCCCTTGTAAGAACTCAGAAACCATTTCACCATGGCTGCTTTTATACATCTCAATAGATTAGTTTGTCAGTGATTCAGTTAAGGTGCCATCAACTGTAGTTAAGTAAGTTATAAGGTGAAAATTATTTCCTTGAATATTATTTTTCACAGTCAATAAGGTAGTGACTTTGCCTCTACCTGGATATGTGAGCAAATATGATCACTCTAAAATTCCTACCCAGCTCTCAGTCCCACCTCTCACCCTTGATGTCTGTTTGCAGAGGAAAACAGATGCCTGTGTTTGTCATATTGCTATTTCATTTTACATGTCAGCAATACCATCTTTGTGGCGTGAACAGCTGTGTCACTGCCTACATTTTTTTCTACAAATCATATCCACCCAACTTTATGTTAAAGAGGTGCTTTAATTTTAATATGTATATAGTTTTAGCATCACCAGAGCCATCATAAATGACCAATATTCTCAGATTTTTATACATGCAACTGTAAAATAGTTTAACTTGTCTTTTTCTAAAAGAGCCATTTCAGAAAAAGTATTGTTAAAGAATGGAAATTGTAAACCCTGTGATCCTTGACCAATGTGGAAAAGATATTTGAGACAGTTTTTCGAAAACATTTTGCTCTTGTTGGTAAAAAGAATCAATATAGATGAAAGTTAGATGGTAATATTGTAAGTTGATTAGTTCTTAGTTGGACAGGAGTGCTATAAACACACTCCATGAGCGTGGTTTTCTGTGCTCATGTCTCCCTGTGTATATCCAAATTCTTAATGCTATAGTTTGTCTCTCCTTTTAGCTTTTTTCAATAAAATGTGTAACAATAAAATTTCACAGGGCCTGGCGCAATGTCTCAAACCTTTAATCTCAGCACTTTGGGAGGCCAAGGCAGGAGGATCACGACATCAGGAGACCGAGACCATTCTGGCTAACACAGTGAAACCCTGTGTCTATTAAAAGTAAAAAAATTAGCCAGGCATGGTGGTGTGTGCCTGTACTCCCAGCTACTTGGGAGGCTGAGGCAGGAGAATCACTTGATCCCAGAAGGCGGAGGTTGCAATGAGCCGAGATCATGCCACTGCACTCCAGCCTGGGCAACAGAGCAAGACTCCATCTAAAAAAATAAATAAAGTAAATAAATCAAAAAAATTGTACAGAAGCCATAAACATATATAATGAATTTACTTAATGCTAGTTGGCCAGGAGTGAATCATTACAGAGTCTCTTTTAGAATTTGAGGAATTCTGCATACAAGGCTACTAAGGTGCTATGCCCATGGGGGAACCCACATGGATCACTGAGAAAATTACTTTCGTAATTTGGGCCAAGAAATACTGTTATTAGACAAAAAGGGAGTATTTTAGGCTTGGTTCTTTTTTTTCCCCCTTAAAATATCCAGTCTCTCTCTCTCTCTCCATTAATGTAATAATATAAGAGGTATTTACTTTCTTTGCCACTTCTAACAGTAATTGCACATCAAGGACTGAATTGGGACCATTTTTATTGAATCAAAATTGTCACCAAATAACAGCTCCCTACATGGCCTGTTGTCCCAAATAAAAGCTTTAGAATCCAAATGGAAAAGGTAAAATCCGGTTTTGCACTTAGCCATTGCAGCATTGGGAAAGCCACTTAATCTGTTTAAGCTTCATGGGGCTGAAGAATCAAACCTGTCATCTCTAACTAGCCAGGTTGTTACTGAAATGAATGTAACTTGTTATGTGCCATGTAAATATTTTTATAAAATACATTTTGTGTTGTTCAAGTACTAAATAACCTCAATTTTTTGCTTGTAAACTATAATCACTCTTTCTCCATCTCTAGAAGTGCTTTGCAGTTTTAATAATCAGAAAAGGAATCACAACTAAAAATGGTTTGCATTATTTAAAAAATGAAGTAGGTTGAATGGTTGTTTAAAGCAGACCATGAACCAAATCTTCCTTGTAGCCAGTTTTTGTAAATACAGCTTTACTGGACTGAAGCTACATCTATTCATTTCCATATTGTCTATGGCTACTTTCACACTACGAGGGCAGAATTCAGTAGTGGCAACCAAGACCATATGGCCTGCAAAGCCAAGAGTATTTACTATCCGGCTCTTTACAGAAAATTTTGACCAACTTTTGGATTAACAGTACAAAAAGGGAACAAAGCAGTTTCATTTAAAAATGCCCTTTGCATCTATTAAATATTTTGTAGATTTTTAAGTAAAAAATCTTGCTAAGGCTATTGAGAGTTAGTGTGAAAATGTATGATGTTATACACACACAAAATGTGTGTTTGCCTGAAAATGTGCACCTTGTCTGACTGCAAATTTGGTTACATTCAATGGCTTAAATATTCTGACACTGAGCCAGAAGGATTCCATGGTGATACTGAAAGCAGTGCCTGCCTCACAAACGAAACCAATTGCAGCTGTCATCCACTGTCACTTTGGCTTAATTATTAAAATAAAGACAATTGGTTTTGAGCACACAGAACATTGGAGATTTGAAGATAATTGTTATGAAATAATTCTGCCTAGAAAACTAGTAACAGTACATGATTTTTATTGTGTGCCTGTCAGTGCAAAAATCTGACTGTCAAACCCACTTTAAATATGGACACAAATAATAGGAGGTTGGCCTGCGCCTTTGAATTGGTAAACTGAAAAAAGAAACACACACACACACATACACACACACACACACACACCTGCAGAGGAGCAGGCAAATAACCTATAAGTGCAATGCAGAAACACTATTTCTTTAAGTGAAAAACTAGTATCAAAAAGAGAGATTTTGTAGGGTTAGAATTCTGTACAGTTATTTCAACATTGGGAGAATAGCCATCCTTGGCTTTTTTTTTTTCTCGGCACAGATGTTCATCTGCATCCCATCTGATCTGAATATTTGGCTTTCTTGGCACACATCTCTTTATCTCCACTGTGTGTTCTTCCTCTGGGCCAAACTCCAGTGTCACAGATGTGCAGAGAGAGAAAGGAAAGAGAATATTAGGAATGGAAAGGCTGAGCCTAAATTTATCAACAGGTCCTTATGAGTACTGTTTATTTCCCCAAATTCCCACCTGCACTGTTACAATCTAATAGCCAGACAAATTTGGCAACTAATCTCCTATCTGTGAAAGGATTTTTTAGAAATTTATACCTTACGGAAGTAAGCCTTATAAAAGTTGAGCTCAGGATAAACCACCCATAAATGCCTTATGGATTTACTTATTTTGCATAAAAATGAGGTACCTAATTCAAAATTTAATGTTCCTTGCAGTAAATTTGAAAATCTGATACAATCAATAGAATATTTTTTATGCCACTTCTTGAATCTAACGCCGGATAGTATCAAAGAATCATTTGCTATTCTTCTGTTCTGGTGGATGAAAGGCAGTGGCTATTTAGTCAACATTCATAAATTTTCACTTTTCTAATCTCTCATCCAACGAATGAAAATTTCCAAGTAGCTCTTTTTTTGTTTAAAGAGATAGTTGGATTTTCTCAATGCACACATCTGTGCTATACACGATTACACATCATTCTTGTTAGGTTTTAATCATATTCTCTGCTTTTTTATCCTCTACAATAAGACTTGGCAATTTTTCCTTCTGCAAAGGGTGAGATATTATCTGTGTTGAAACTCAATTTGCAATCACAGGACCAAAGTAGTCATAGACAATATATAAACGTATAGACGTGGCTGTGTTCCAATAAAACTTTACAATACAGTCAGTGGGCTGGACTCAGCCCCATGGGCCATTGTTTGATGAACAATGGTGTAGTAGAGTCTATGTTTTTGAGGACAGTTTATTTTCTTGGAAACTATTTCCATCAAGTAATAAATATTTTCCTTCAGACTGAAGAACTTTTTCCAGCATCCTTAAAATGTTGATGGCCATTAATTCTCAGCTTTCATTTGACTGGCAATGTCTTCACACCTCCATCATTTGTGAAGGATATTTTCACTGAGTACAGAATTCCAAGTCAACTTCTTTTTTCCTTCTGTTACTTCACAGTTGTTGTTTGATTGTTTTCTAGCATCCATTACTACTGACAAGAAGTCATCTGGTTTTATATAATCATTCCCCAAATTGTCTTTTTATTTTTTATTTTTTTTTGCCTTTGGCACATCATAAAATGTTTCTTTATCTTAGCTTTTTGTAATAGCAGTATAATTTAAACATGCCTAGTTATGGTTCTTTTTTGTATTTATTCCTCTTGGTATTTATTGAGCTCCTTGGATATGAAAGGTGATGTTTTTACACAAAATTTGTAGGAAATTTCATCAAAAAATGTTTTCTGTTCCTTCTTTTTCTCCTGCCTAAAACAATTGCTTGTGTGTTAGGCTACTTTATATTTTTCCATAGGTCACTGAGGCTCTGTTAATTTTATTTATTTTTCTCTTTAATTGCTTTTAAAGTTATATATATTTATTTAAATAATTTTAACTAATAATAATTGTGATTATTTATGTGATACAGTGTGATTTTTTGATACACATAGAGTGGAATAATTAAATCAAGCTAATTAACATATGTATCACCAAACATATTCATTTTTTTTGTAGTAAGAACCTTAAAAATCACTCTCAGGAATTTATATTTATATATATATATATATATATATACATATATATGTATATATATATATATATACTGTTATTAACTATATTCATCAGTTTCAGTTAGACAAAAGGAATAAGTTCTGCTAATTTTCTTTCAGTCTTTTTTTCTCTCTGTTTTTTAGAATACATATCTTCTGTTGATCTCTTTTTAAATTCACCAAATGTTTTTGTAATCAACCTCTGAACTGTCCTTAATTGGTGATTTTTAAAAATTTTATATATTGAACTCTTCAGTCCTATAATTTGTTTGGTTTTTTAGTTTTAATTACTCTAATGAAATTTCTCATCAGTTCACTCATTGTTACTTTTTCTTTTCCTTTAGGTCCTTGAAATTTAAATGGCTCTTATCAGTTAATTGCAACATCTGGGACATTGCATAATCTATTTGTATAGACTGTTTCTTTTAATAGTCACATTTTCACTGTTCTTTTCACATGTCCAGTAATTTGTATTGTATTCTGGACATTATGGTGATGTATAAGACATCTGGATTGTGCCAACTTTCTTTCTTGACAATTATGTTCAATTATGGGCAGATCTTACTGTCATTGTGAAGCTTGATTTTATTATTTTTTTATGACATAATGATATCAATTTTGAGTTGATACTTAGGATGTAGCTTTATATTAGAATGTAGTCTTTATTATTATGTTGTGAATTTTCTTGGATCTCATTTGAGTATCTTAGTTTCTCAGAGAGGTTTCTCTACACTTCCTGGACCAAAATTCTACCATCCATGCTCAAAAGGCCTTTTGAATCAAGATTCTGCCGTCATCTCTGTAAGAAACAATTTCTGCCGTCTCACGGTTGTGTATCCTATGCCTGGGCAACTTCTCTCAGTCACGACCCCGTGGTAAATTTTCATTAAGACTTCTGGGTCCTTTACTCTATGTACTCCCTATTTTCAGGGATTCTGCTCAGAAATTTTCAGCAGTTTTAGTGGCCTGGAACTAATATTTGCCTTATCAGCTCAGAAGTATTGCTTCATTATTTAAGCTGCGATTTCAACTGCCTTGAGGTATGAACATATCCCCAGGCAGAAAGCCAGGGAATATGTTTACCTTTTCTTAAGAATTGGAGGCCAGGTGCGGTCGCTTACTCCTGTAATCCCAGCACTCTAGGAGAATGAGGTGGGTGGATCACCTGAGGTCAGGAGATCAAGATACAGCTTGGCCAACATGGCAAAACCCTGTCTTTACTAAAAATACAAAAATTAGCCGGGCGTGGTGGCACACACCTGTAATCCCAGCTACTTGGGAGACTGAGGCAGGAGAATTGCTTGAATCCAGGAGGCAGAGGTTGCAGTGAGCCAAGATTGTACCACTGCACTCCAGCCTGGGCAACATAGCAAGACCCTGTCTCAAATAAAAAAAAAAAAAAAAGAATTGTAGACTTGAATTTCTTGTTATCCAATGCCTGAAAACCACTGGTTTCTATATTTTGCCACTTTTTATACTTTTTTTTTTTTTGCTGTGGACAGACAAGTCATGAACAAAAAATTAAAGGAGCATCTAGTATCAAATTGTCAATTAAAATTCTTCTAAAGACAGTTGAAATATAAAGAATACATCTATATTTAAAAAGTGGAAAGAAATTTAAATGAGAAAATCTAAATTAAAAAAATATTGTGATGAAGTGAAAAAGCTCACTAGCAGTTAAAAAACAGACTTTTTTTAAAAAAAAGATATGCATGCAGTCACCAAGCATATGAAAAAAAGCTCCGTATCACTGATCATTAGAGAAGTACAAATCAAAACCACAATGAGATACCATCTCACACCAGTCAGAATAACTATTATTAAAAAGTCAAAAAATAACATGTTGGTGAGGTTGTGGAGAAAAGAGAATGCATATACACTATTAGTGGAAGTGCAAACTGATTCAACCATTGTGGAAAACAGTACAGTGATTCCTCAAACTGCTAAAAGCTGAACTACCCATTCAACTCAGCAATCCCATTATTGGGTATAAACCTAGAGGAATATAAATATTATACCTTAAAGGCACATGCATGTGTATGTTCACTGCAGCACTATTCACTAAACATGGAATAGCAAAAATATGGATCAACCTAAATGTCCATAAATGACAGATTGTATAAATACACCATGGAATACTATGCAGCCATAAAAAAGAATTAGATCAATCTAAATGTCCATAAATGACGGATTGTATAAATACACCATGGAATACTATGCAGCCATAAAAAAGAATTAGATCATTTCTTTTGCAGGAACATTGATGGAGCTGGTGGCTATTATCCTTAGCAAACTAATGCAGGAACACGAAATCAAATACTGCATATTCTTACTTATAAGTGGAAACTAAATGATGGGAACTCATGAACACAAAGAAGGAAACAACACACGCTGGAGTCTACTTGAGGGTGAAGTGTAGAAGGAGGGAGAAGAGCAGAAAAAATAACTGTTGCATACTAGGCTTAATACCTGGGGGATGAAATAATCTGTACAATAAACCCCTGTGACATGAGTTTACCTATATAAAAAACTTCCCAGGTACCCCCGAATCTAAAATAAAAGTTTAAAAAGAAAAAAACATTTTAGTCTAATAGCTGGCTGAGTGTTTATGAGCAAGTTGAGTAATGAGAACATATACATTTTTGCATCCATATTTGCAAAATGATTATAATATACATGTCCTAGCTGCTACATAGGCTTTTAGATATGACATAGCATAGTTTTTACAGGGATAGCTAGACTTATAATCTCACTACTACAAGATTTTGGACAAGTTATCTATCCTCTCTGATCCTCATTTTTTTCTATAATTGGGATAATAGTAATTGCCTCATACTGATATTAAAATAATTAAATAGGATAATTTTTGATAATTCCCTTATCATAATTGGCATATGGTAAACACTCAAGAAATGTTAAGTATTATATCAATATAGTCTTATGTAACTATCCTATAAATATAATTATATTAGTAAAAGTTGTGATTGTAATAAATGACAATGTATAACTAAATAATACAATGAGAAATTGAATATTAATACTACATTGTATAATCATAATACTATATTCTTATATTTGAAATGACAAATGAAAGTAAACATTTAAAAAATTTATTCTTCTTTAGCTGGGTGCAGTGGTTCACACCTGTAATCCCAGCATTTTGGGAGATCCAGGTGGGTGGATCGCTTGGGTCCAAGACTTTAAGACCAACCTGGGCAACATGATGAAACTCCATCTCTACAAAAAACTACAAAAAAAATTAGCTGGCCATGGTGGTATTTGCCTGTGGTCCCAGGTACTTGGGAAGCTGAAGTGGTAGGATGGCTTGAGCCTGGGAGCCGAAGGTTGCAGTGAGCCAAGACTGCACCACTGCACTCCAGCCTGGGTGACACAGTGACATGCGGTCTCAAAAAAATGAAAACATAAAACAAACAAAATAAATAAATAAACATTTACTTTGCCTTGATTCCGGCTATCTACATATATAATTAGACCCTAACCTATCAAAAAAAAAACAATACTACTTATCAAGTAATGGGAGTCCTTAGAAAAGTATCTGTAAGACAGGCGAAGTGAAGAGGGAGGAAATTGCAGGGCACTGAGTAAAATCATCACAAACAATAAATGGGTAACAGCCAAAAAAAAAAAAAAAAAAAGAATTGTTTTATTAAAATATTTATATTTTTAAAATATTGATTTCTTACATTTTATTACTTCTTAAAGAGTTTTTTGTGCTTGTTACTTTTCCGGCTCTAGTGATAATGCTTCAGCTTAAACTGTTCTCTAGCTTTTTACGGAAACACAAAAATTAAGAAAAAGCGAAAACATTTGGGATCCATTACCATGCCCTATTTGTCCATCTGAAGTGTGATGCATCTCCAGTTGTCATGTTGTTATTCTAAAAATTTCCTGTGCTTATTCTCTCAGCTCTCCTTCTCTTCCTCTCTCTCCCTTTTAAAAAAATAATCCTCAATACTAATTAGAGTAGAACTTTATCACTGAGAATTTCTAAATTACAAAAGAATGCTGAATTTTACCTGATGAGGGAAAAGTTTGAGGTTGCATAAATAAGCAAAAATTGCCAACTCACATAATGGAATTTGTATGAATACATTTTGATGATTTCTTTTTGTATGGGTTTGAATTTTGGTTGTGCATTATTGAAGACACTCTTGAGCAGAAGATAATAATAATATTCCTAAATAGTTGTTCACTGAAACATTATGTATATAACAAACTTTTGAGAATTAAATGCTAAAAGTAAAAGCAAACTAAAATCTGTGAGAATGCTGTTACACACTGCATAAGCCAAATAGAATTTAGAACTCGAATGATTCATGTAAATTTCACTGCAGACCTACTAGTTCACAGAAGGGTCAATCTAAAGATCTTGCCAACTGTAGAATAACACTTTAAGAATATGGGAGACCCTAGTAATACGTCTGAAGGAAAAGCTATGGAGTAGCAGTTCCTTGGTCTTCAGCAATCTATCTAAACTTTAAGACTTTAAAGTGAAATGACGTACTTTTTATTTTGGAGAGCCTTGGTTGCTTTGTTTATAGTCAATTTTTTTAAAGTCTCATTAACTTTGTTGTTTTTTGTCGGCAACATCTTTGTTTTGTCAGAGATCCAATGCAATAAGAAGCACTATCCAAGTTTCCAGAAACTGTGAGCACACACCTTGTAATGATTTAGGATTGAATTGCATACTCTAAGTTTTAATTATGAGTTTAAGAGAAAGACAGGAATTGACGTTTTGCATTTTTAGCAAGACAGTAAGAACTGCAAATGCTTTATGCTAGACTCATTAAATTGTGACCACTTTGCTGTATTAAATAATAGTAGCAATAATAATATTTAATGTTAATGTTAAATATTTAAAATGCTAAAATTAACATTTTAATATTAAGTATTTTAATGCTAAATAAAAATATTTAATATTAAATATGTTTAATACTAGTGCATTTAACATTGACATCACATTGTGAAACCACTAACTTTGAAAAGTCTCTAAGTGATATTGTGAAGTGGGCATCAATCTTAGTTTTCTCATCTGAAACATGCAGAATACAAAAATATATTCATCAACACATAACAAATGGCAAAGTCTTCTGATTCCAAACCCGCTTTTTTCTCCCATTTGTCTGTATTCAGCATTGCTATTACTTTCTCTGTAGCATATACAACACCTAGCATAGAAGTATACACAAGGTATTAGTAAACGTGTTGACTGATGCATTTCCTTTTATACAGACAGAAAATGCTTAACACACGTTTGATTAACAAATACTTATTAAAACTTACTATTCAACAGATTTCAACAACAAAAATACATTGTTAAGGTGTGTGTGTAGCTGAAGAGATGGACAAGAAAGAAACTTATAATGCATATGAAATGTGTTTTGATATAAAGGCACTAAGTACCAAGGGTGCCTGGGTACTGTAAGATGAAAATTCAGCTTAGATATGGGGTTGATTAGGATGCTCTAGGCCAAAGAAATAATATAAAGGAATGCTATATACAGTGATGCATATGTAAAGGTGAATAAACCAGCGTGTTCCGGGAACAAGTCAGTTTGCTGACATTTAAGGTGCAAGTGGATGAATGGAGGATATGAAACCAGCAGATAATTTGATTATAAAGTATTAGTGAGCTTTGTTAATACACACATACTTACAGAAACACATACCTACAACAAAAAATACAACAAAATGTTAATAAAGACCATCAATGGATATCAGAATCGGGGTGGTTTTTAAATTTTACAAATTTTAAATATTTAAAAATGTTTTATAAATATTTTACAGTGTTTATATTTGTGAAAAACACTATAGATTATTTAAAATCAGGAGAGGGTGAGACAAAATAAGTACAAGACTAACAACAAAAACAAAAAAGATACGTGGAAGGTACCAGTCAAATTTCAAAACTAAAGTGTTTAGAGAGAACAAAAAAAAGAAAGAAAGAAAGAACGCAAAACAGACACAGCGGGGGATTGGTGTATACTAGCCCAAAACATGCTGCTTTGAGATAAGGCTTATTTTAAGCTGATGGCAATTTAGAAATAGCAAATAAGAAAAAGCTTTCTGCCCTCTGCCTTTCTGTCTAAAAGCAGGGCATAGACTTTCCTTTGTAAATGTAACACAAATTTCCATTTATAAAGGTATCTTTCTTTTTTGTATCAAAGGAGGACAACTCTGTCACTGGAGATACCTCTTATCAATGGAGAAAGCAACTGAATCTACATAACACATCTTACTAAATAACCCTATATTCCATTAGTTTTTCTCATATTTACATTTTCACAATTTACATTCCCTAGAAGTCCAGTGCCCTCCCTTCCTTTGTAACGTTACTTCTCTACAATTTATCATCCTTTGTTAAGATGGTATATGAGCCCCAAATTCTAACCATTTCCTTTTGACACATTTCTATGTGAATACATGTGCATACATATGTAATTAAAACTGTTTCTTTCCTTGCTAATCTATCTTTTGTGAGTTTACTTCACATGTCCATAACTACTAGATCTAACAAGCTAGAAGTATAAGGATAGTTATCTACTAAATTGTGAAAACATATAATGAGAGAAACAAAGGAAGGGTAAATATGCATATTCCCATTTTTTCAATTAGGCTTGTTGGTGTATCTGGAAATCTAACCCAAAAGTCTATGATGAAGAATCTTGGTAAGAAATTTGCATACCCATGTGAATAGAAAGGCAGAGCAGTATTTTGTCACAAGGTCAAAGTTGAGGTGGGTATCAAGGAATAAATTACAATATATGTGAAATAATAGGCACATAAATCTTGCCGTCTAATTTTGAAATCTAACATATAATGAACCTAAAACCCAGAAAATATTAATAAGGGCATGTAGAGGATTGAAAAAATAAAGTAATTGAAAATATAAATTTAAAGTAAGCCTGAAGAGATGAGAGAGGAGGGAAAATATTAAGCAACACCTACAAATATACCAGGTATTGGAAATAGTAAGACTGGAAAAAAGTTATTTTGTAGGATAGAAAATATTATTAGAAAATGATAGACAAAAGAGATTTATCAGGTCATCTGAGAAAATAAGAAAGTGATGAAAGTTTGAATCTCATAAATGAAATTATTGAAGATAACCTTAATAAATATCAAAGCCAACATCAGCAAATGTCAAAGGACTATATAATATAAATTATAGAAAATATAATCAAGTGGGTTGCTGGATAAGGTGTACTAATTTTATTACACAGAAATATCCAAGATATTTATTCCTATGGAATGTAATGATCATGTCTATGAAAAAGAGAGGGACACATTCAGCATTCAAATAGAAATCTCTGAGTTACATTGAAAATACATGAAACCTTTTATATGAAAAGTCAGACTCTGGTTCACAACTAATGTCCAATTTTTAAGCTATCCATTTGCATTGAGTACTATTATTTCTCTATCATTCAGTATGACCATTAGTAAAATGCATTTACATATAAGGTGATAAAAACTATAAAAGTTGTCATAGCAACCACGTTTGAAAATTAGTTCTAGCCCATTTGATGAAAATTTCCATTCTTGTAATAAACAAAGAAATAGGTTAAATTTCCTAACTATGGAGGCGTATGAGGGAAGTTTTGGATGTTTCCTGCTATGCATTAAAATGAGCTCCCTTTTTGTCCTCAAAAAGATAGCTAAGGTTAAGATACATATATCTGGGGATTATTTCATTCCAGGTCTTTGATTCACTTAACAATTTGTTTTAATAACAATAACAATAATAATTATATGCAATATTTATTGTAGACTCACTGTGGTCAGGTATTAATTGTAGCTTTCTAAATAAGTGTGATCAGTTGGTGTGCATGTCTTTCAATTCTTACAATAATTAAAAGAGGTACTTGCTGTGATTTTCACAGTTTTAAAGGGAAAAAAATCAAATAACTTTAAGTTGAGTAAGACAGTTGAGTGGAAACTCAAACTTAATCAACACCTAAGTTCATGGTTTTCATCATCCATCATACCTCCTACTCACATATTAGGACATTTATAATACTAAAAAAATTAGAAATAACATCTCCGGGAAATAGTTGGAAATAATTGGCGAATTCAAATAATTCTATCATTCAGCCTAAGACAAAATAGTCAAGATATTAAAAGACTTATTTACAAGTACTGTGTTAGAGAAGTCACAAATCAGATGAAAGAAAACTGGTTTTCCCTGTGGTCAGTAGAATGAGATTCTGTAATTCAATGTGCAATGGGCCAGTTGTGCATGTCCTTACAAATTTAAGCAGTGCACACATGCCATATGTGTGTGCATTTGTGTGTGTGTATGCAGGGCAAGGGTCTTCTTTTTTTTCTTTCTTTTCTTCTTTATTTTCTCCAGGCAAGAGTTTGATGCCAAGCCTATTTACAAAGTTCAGCTGTGGGGTCGTGAGAATTTTGCTGCAAACAACTGACAGTTTTATGTTCCTGAGGCTCACAAAGCTTTCATCCTCTTCCTGGTCTTTCTTTACTGTCATGTCTCTTAACCTCTTCTTCTTGACCTGCCCCAACTATTGTTTAGAATCATATAGGGAAGTCTGGACACAGAAAGCTAGAAATTCACCTTATTACCTGAATTTTATTGCTGGAACACATTTGACAATATTTCAGTGAATTTTTCTTGCAGTGGGATCTATTCAGGCAGTCAGATAATGGTCTCCTTTTGAGCAAGCTAGATCTCTGGAGATAAGTAAAATACAAGTATTAGAGAGATATGGCTCTTCTGAGATGTTTTTACAATTAAAAAAAAAAAGGAATGAGAAGGGGATAACTTAGTAGTCTTAAATATGATTCCCTGTTTTGTGTTAGACTTAGTTCACACACAAATCAGTAAACTGGGATTTCAATTGATAACTTCAAAACTCATAAAGAAATTCCCATGGAAAGAATGGTCTCTATAAGACAGAGATCTAGAAGAAAGTCTTTCTTAACTAAAGGTCAGAAGCAGTCCAGGCCACAATTTCCGGCACTGGGTATATTGTACACTCAGGCAGTTAATGACTTCAGGACACCAACTAGCTTTCGGGAGTAAAAACAAACAAAAAACTACATCGACAATCCTCAACATGCAAACAAACAGTTTGGGATTTGTTTTTATACTAGCCGTTTGAAACCTGGGACATATTTTCCCAGGAAAACAATAATATAAATTGTGGCTAGGTTCTTAAAAGAATTAAAAAGAAGGCTATCTAACTAATGATGTCTTTGAAATACAGCACAAATGGCATTAACCCCACACCCAGTTTCTGGTTACAAACTGGGTATGGGGAACCACTGAATGAAATGATATACGAAAAGAATTTTTCCCCATTTTGATATGCAATACTGAATCATCTGTAGAAAAAGCAAAATAGCATTTGTTGATGGCTTTTTGTTTTTGTATTTTGAAGTTTGAAAAAATAAGAAAATTTAATATCATCATAAAATTAGAAACCAGCAATAACTGCCATTAATATACCAGTAAATGAATAAAGAAGCCAGTTGCCAACAAAATACATGGTATAAATTGTTTGCCTTTCTCTCCCTTTCTCTCTATTTGCATATAAAAATTTTGGAAAGATAAAACTAATTTTATTTAATTTTTATTTGTAAAAGTTAAATTCTCTTAAAACAGTTGTTTGAGATATCGATGATGATTTTCTTGGTATGAAGACTTCAAACTGTGTTTGCTTAGACAGAGTATCCGCTATTTAAGCCTTTTGATAGCTATTGCCAAAGAGCCCTTTAGGAAAGTGATTCTAAGTCGCATTCTCACCAGAAGGTCATACAAGTAGATGTGTAAAAATTTTCTAATAGATTTGTTTGTTTTCAGGACTATTTTATTTTCCTTTCCATGCCTTCCCCATTTTGGTTGCATTTTTTTGTCTCCCACCTAAAAGGACCTGGTGCATTCTAGAGTCTCAAAGCTTCTCTTCTACCCAACACTGTGACATCCTATGACTATATCACACCATTACTCAGAAATTGCCCTTGATTCAAAACTCCCACTGGATTTCCAAAACTTGTGTCTCATTATCTGTAAAAGTTCTCCAATTAAGGGCATTCGCAGAGCTAAGGTTTGTTTTAAGCATGTGTCCACATTTTGAGGTTTAAATATTTTCTATAATCTGTTTTATCCATAATTCAATGTATACTAAAAGTGCTATTTCTAAGGAACAGCTAAAAGCATGGATTAAAAAATATACGGTGGCTGGAAATAGTGAATTATACGGAGAGAACAGTTATCAATAGCTTTAAGATATCTGTATGTTTTGTTGAGATCGCCCATTTCTAAGACATAATCAGGGATGTTATCAATGACTTAGGTAAACGAGTTTCATCCACAATAGTTTAAAATATCGGATAGAACTAGATATAAATGCCAATTATAACACATTCATGTGAAGAAACAAACACTTTTAATCATACCACATATGAAGGATGCCAATGGCATACGGAATGATAGTGATACAGAATTATGTAAAAACTACAATATAAGAGTCCACAGCCTCATGAATTTGTTAAAATTAGATGTATAAATAGATCCACCACACAGATCCATAGATAAATTTATTCTGATTAGTAGTCATTTTGGATGTTGACGAGATATAGCAGTTTTGGTTTACTACTTCAAATTGCTTCACAAAGATTTCATGTATCTCTCATAATTCAAGCTCTGAAATACAATTTTATAAAATGTTATAGTCGATAATAAACTCTCCTGAGCCTGTCTCTAAGAATTTTTGTCTAGTAGAAGAAAACTTGTTATAAAACAAACATTCAAGTCGTATGAGTGGATCTTTTTTGCCTTTGCCATTTTTCATCCCTGAATGGGGCAGGTGCTTGTTTTCTTTTATTTTCCTCCCCTCTTGCTATCACATAGAATAAAAGTAAATAAATAAAGACACACAAGATCCTTGTCATTGCTATGCTGGGCAACAGGCATTTCAACTGGGGTTTATGAGGTAATAAATTATTGTTCCCTGTCCTGGCAAGTTACTTTTTTGAAAGGCCACATCCGGTCCTTGGGGCACCAGCTTTTATTATGCATTTCATATTGAACCAAAGGTCAAATTAATTGACCTTATCTATGTGAAAAACCAGCTGGTTGCCTAGAAAAATAAAATCTTTTACAGAGAGTTTAGGGATAAGAAAAAAAATAAAAAACAGGAAATCTCAATCCTATGGCAGCTGGAACCTCCAATTAGAAAGAGAGTAAATTTAGAAGAACTTAATTTTTGAATGATCAGTTAGAATTAATAACAATTAAATTTTCTCTAAGGAATGGTAGAGCCAATGAGATCCACATGTCATCTTCATCTTCACACATATTTTACATATCACAAATCTGAGGGAGGGAAGAAGAGAATAACCATTCATTTGGTGGACTCTGAGGGCTAATGTGGCAACCCATTTTATGGGAATAAGTAAAACATCCAGGTTCTGAAAGAAATTATTCTTGACCTAAAAGAATCAAAGTTAGGGCAAATCTCCACCTCCCCCAACCCAAAAGCAAAATAGATACTCTATGCCTTCTGAAATATAGTGGCTTAATAGAACAGAAGCAGAGGGTAATTCACTTTTCTAAAACATCCGTAACTCCACTTCCTCCTCTGGTAAATGTGATAATGATTCTTGAATCTCATAATTATATGTACGAATCAAATCAGACAATATAGAAAAAAATCTTAGCACTTAAGTTCTGGCAATAAGCAATGAAAATGTTAGTCTTCTATATTACTCAAGAGGTAAAATAATTATTACAAGTTTCACTCAGAACAACAGAATATAACTTTTCTCTATCTGTAACAGGCAAAAATAACTAACTAAATAAATAAGCTTATGTCTCCAATTTCTCAATTTATTGCTTTATTTCTCTTCTTTTCAGTTATGGATATAAACATAGCCCTTGACATTTTAATGTGAGAAATGATTTGGAATGGTGAGGATAGGTATTTTGACGCCATTGACAATTTGTGACTCTAATAAGTGAATCTCTAATTCAAATATGTAAACTTAGCATGTGTTTGAAGAAATAGTGAGATGGGGAACACTGATTAGGCTTTCTTGAAAAAAAATCTGCCAGGGATACCTCATAACAAGCTTTGTGTCTCTTATTTTAATTACTGAGCAAAACTCACAACTCTTCTCTGTGAAAAAAATTTTTTTGAAATCAATCATATGTAAACAAAGTAGACAAATCAGAATTGATGAATGAGATTTTTAAGCTGCATCAAAGCCCACGTCAGGTGGAGGCCTGCTGTATCATCTAGTATGGAAAAGATTAAGCCACAGAGCACACATCTGCTTGGTGAAACGCTGAAAAAGTTAATGGCTGTGAAAAACAGTTTGAACCTCTAGCTGAGGTCAGAAATGGGGTGATTTAGTGACTTTAGTAAACAGACTTTCAATGGGGGTAAAATGAAGTTTGGTTTCATTTGCCCAGTACATACAGAATAGCAATAAAGTTTTTGGTGCTCAAAGATAAGTTCAAAGCCACTTACAAAGTGAACTATTTGTAAAAATCAATCAATTGTTATAGTAAATAAATCCATAATTAATAACTTCATATTTTAATCTTATCAAACCCAGGATGTAATTTTAAAAATGGAGACCTAAAGATGAAATTACTCAGCCAACTTAGAAAAAAATAACACAGGAGAGACAGATGACCTTTTATGCCTGAACACTGAGCACACAAAGGTTGAACCAAACACTCTGAAACTAACAGAACTGACTTTCAGGTCTTCTAAATTCATATTGAAGGGAATGTGGTTCCCATATGCAAATCCATATGCAAAGTTGATTTAACTTTACAAAACTATGGCAATACACATGATCTTTTAAATTTTCCGTTTTTGTTTATCAGGTGGTATTTGAGGTTCAGGACAAAGAAAGTCAAATCAAAAGAAGAAAATGACAGAAGTCAGCAAAAACATTAAAAGATTAATTTTGGAACTGAGAATTTGGTGAAGAGCAAGATTAAGTAAAACTAGATGCCTTTGAAAAGAAGGAATTTCTATTATTTCAAAGATGTAATGATAGAAATTATGTTTACTTAGTAGAAAGGACGAACAATATATCTCCAGAAACCCATGTATGGATGAGGACATAGAAATATTCTTTTATGAGATGCTTTGCTAGATCTTAAGCCATCAGGTAGATCTGCTGGGTTACCATATTTACTGGAGCAATCTGACCGAGTAACAGTGGCTGATATTTGAAAGGCGTTTGTATTTCCTTATGAGTCTTGGAGAAGGATCAGGCATGGTGTCTTTGGGAGTGTAAAAAGACCAACTTGGGGATCTGGAGCCGATCAGATTTCCTTGGCCTCTGTGTCTCCATGTTTCCTGGTGGAAAGCAGGAACGTGCGTGAGCTGCTTTGACTCCAAGTACCCCAGGAATCGTCAGTGAACCTGAAAGCCCCGACATCTGGCTATAGCTTACTCTTGTTTGCTTTAAGTTCTGCACACAGACGACCACCCTGACTGTGAATTCAGGGATGGCCCAGCCTTCTTTACGCACAGCCAGTGAGGTGCAGAGTTGAAGGCTCACCTGGTCTGAGGGTGAGGTCCACCACATTTTCAACTTGCCTTTGTTTTTGTTAGTGTTACTCCTTTTGAATGGGATTTCTGCAGGGGAAAGCACACATTCATCATCATCTCTCCTTGGCTTATTCCTTCTCCATCATGTATAACCTATGTCCCAGCAAAGAAACGGTCAGTTCTTCACAGCAATACCCCAGATGCATAACCCTGAAGAACAGAAATTTCTGATTTAGATGCCTCCAATAACAATTTACTTCCCAAAAGTTTCATTTAGCTTTATGATGGTTCAGATGGTTTTTTTTTTCCCAAAAAAATTGTTTTCTATTTAAGAGTGCAAATTGAATAGAAACAGATTTCCAAAGCATCTTAGTGATTAAGTGCAGTATTCTGTACTTAAAAACCAATATATGAGCATGAGACAAACATACACTGTAGGAAGGAACAGTGGCCTGAATGATGGAGTAGTTAATAGTTAGAATAATGAGCTACTCTTCAGTTTCAGAAACGGATTCGTTTTTTTTCTTTTGGATGTTGCTGTCGTCCTAGAAAGCCATCAGTTTTTGTCATGTCTTTTGTTTTAATAGCAAATAAACAGAACCGAGAAGAAAGTAATCAAGCAATGGTCCTTAAAAAATAAGACAGTGACATTTCTTTTTTTTCTTTAAAAAATTATTTTGCATGAAAACCCTGAAATTCCGAGGACATAGCATCAAAACAACTAGTAAAAGGTGAAATTTTTACTTATTATTTTGCATATCCTAAAACAAACGACATATTTCTAAATACAAATGACCCAATAGAATGCTACTTTATATTTTACATATTAAAATATAATAAATATGTATATATAATACACATAACAATATATATTATAATACATGTAATATGTAAATATATACTATATATAATATATATGTGTGGATATATATATTATATATATATTTGTTCTGTTTTCCTTTAGACAAGAGAAAATTTCAGTTATTCAATATTGTACTTAAAGGCATGTGTGTATATATATATATATATACATATATATACACATATATATGTATGTACATATATATATGTATGTATGTATGTACATACATATATATATGTATGTACATATATATATACATAATTTCTATCATTACATCTTTGAAATAATAGAAATTCCTTCTTTTCAATATACATATATATTGAATAACTGAAATTTTCTCTTGTCTAAAGGAAAACAGAACAAAGTAGAACAATCAAATTACCAATGGCGTTTTACATTTTCTTCCTTTATATTCAAAATATGTATTAGATAACACAGATTGGAAAAAATATATGGGTTATGTTGAGGACTCATACTACTTCTGTGCCTTTAGCTACATTTCCAGCCTCTCAGTCCTCTCCCTGCTGCACAGCTCAGAAGGGCTGTGCCTCTTCTCTTTTATTGCCCTGGTACATCCATGGAAGTCCACTTCACTGCCTTCTACCTTAAGGGTCCTGGCTGGCAGAATTCTTCCAGAGTTTGATTACTTATCTTTCTGGATCATAAGTGTCTAGAAGTCATAATACAGGTGTCCTTTCATGAAAAATGCTGTTTTGTAATTGTCCAAAGGCTGGCAAGGATTTTTAACAATTGCGTATGTTCATTATTATTAGAAAATTGGTAAGGAGTGGTAATGTTCCCCTGAGCAGAAAGGACTAATTCAGAGTGCCCCCCATTCTTGGTAAAGAGCTCTCTCCACACCTAAGCTTGAAAACACTAGAGGTCTTGATCTATTAGATGTGAGCCCTGGAAAAATGCCACTTATTGGAATTTTTGTTCCAAATAACCAGAATTAAGATTAAATGGATGGGTAAGGACGTAAGAAAAGGAATCATGAAGGAGAATGTTGTGGTGGATAACTGATGAGAAAATCCAATCAATCTGTTTAAGATTTGTATCATCACTGTCTGTGGTCATCAGCCAACATGGAAAACATTACTCAAATGTTGTCTAACTTTTAATTGCAGAGAATATGTGTTCCAATAAGTAAAAACACGTAGACCCGTTTCTTAGAAATAAGTAGGGTTGCATGTTATAATCTTTTAGTAAGAAAAGTTTTAGTTTTAGGATGATTCCTTCTAAAATATTGATGGTAGGTCCTCTCTATTTAAAAGATTATTTATGATTAATCCTTTTTGGTTTAATTTCCCAGTCCCCAAAAGTCTTTTTAACTGAAAAGCAGGCAAAGATGCACTTTACACCCACCGGACACATATCTAAAAACTTGTATAACTCAGAAAATGAAAATGGCAAATCATTATTTGTTTATTTCAGTATCCCATGAACATCTTACAGAATGTAGTATGTGGAAGTAACTGATCAAATTGTGACTGAATCACTAGATTTCACCTTATATTAAATTGTGTCTAATATAATATTTTTGAAAAAATTCTGGTTCTTCTCATACCTGCTTCAATCTTTTGAGTTTATACAGAGAGTTGAGAATATGGTTGACATAAAATCAGACATAACAAATGCCCAATTATGCAAATTAATAAAAGAAATTGATGGATTAGAAACTACAAAGCAAGCTTCTTTCTTGGATAGAAATATACTGCAATTCCATTTTTATTTTTATAATTTGCCTTCTTAATTATCTAGAAAGTGCTTTTATTTCCTGAATGGTAGAAAGTATCATCAAGAAGGTAGCAGGGAGAATGCAGATTGGGCCTTTCAATGGGAGCATTCAGTCTAAATGATTCTCCTGTACTTAGAATATCACCCATACTGAAAGCAGTGACAGCATCAAACTGATACGTTTAGCTTTCCATGCCTTGGTAGTTTCAGACATTGCATGCTACACTTATGTCTGGGCTAAGATAGATGTCCGTTAATTCTCCAGATGTTGCTATCTGTTCAACTTTTATCCATGTGCACTTATGTCCATGTCTGGAAATGTTTAAATAAATGGTATTTTTTTTCACTTTATTTCTGGATATCTCAGTATCCTGGAGTCCTGTCTTCAGCCAATTTATATCTTTCTTGATTTTCATCATAATACTGGGAATTCTTCCTCTTCCTGTATATAATAATATCATATCATAACGTTTTAAAGTGTTGTTTTCAAAAGGTAGTTCTTCAACCTCCCAATGAAGAATGGATTTTAATTGATGTACTGATACTTCCACCTGGTGGCTGAAGTGGAGAATACACACTTCTCATGTTCAAAACTAAAGAAAATTATTCATTGCTGCTCTGTAATTTAGTGACTTGAACATTTTCCATGTGCTACACACAGTCAACAAAACATGATGAGAAAAATTCTCATTTTTGAAGTAATAATAATATGATTAACTTAGAAATTACTTCAGTATACTTACTGAAAAATATAATTATTACTTTCATATTTAGTTTTAAATAAGCATTTTATTTTTAGAATAATTTTACATTTACAGAAAAGTTGCAGAAATAAAACAGAAAGTTCACGTGTAAGTATAATCCAGCTTTCACTTATGCTAATGGCTTACATGACTGTGGAACATTGGTCAAAGCTAAGAACTTGACTTTGGTTACATTACTATTAAATATTTTTATTGACTGCTTTCAGAGCTCTTTCGTATTTCACTAGTTTTTCTACCAGTTTTCCTTTTTTTGGGGGGTTCCAGGATCCAGTGCAAGTTAGCACATTGCACTTTATATGACGTCTTCTTCATCTCTTCTGGTTCATTTTTTTCAATGTGCCAGATTTTCATACCCATCTATAATTATTATTTTGATAGTAATATAACAATAACATGATCAACAAGAAAATGAGTACACTATGTGTACGTATGAGACAATTAATCATTACATTCTTATGTGGTGATTTTCAAAGTTTGAAAGATTTTAAGAATATTGGGGAAATGACAATGTTTGAGAATACAGACTAAAAATATTCTGAGCTCATTTAAAAATATAAATCTAGGAACAAAATCGTCTTTGTTCCTTTCCGGTTGACCTTTGGGCATCTCTAACATGGAGCTGTCATTCAAAGGATGGGATGAGTCAAATGCTAAGTGATCAAACTGCTGCTCAAAGAAAAGGGTAAATGGGAGGAAGAAGAAAACACATATTACATCTAAGGAGATTAAAAGACAGAATTACACATTAAAATATATACACAAACATCATTTCAGTGTCCAAATGTAGGTCTGTATTTAGGGAGGCTCAATCTCTTCAGTCCACAGTGACTTTTACCTTTTCAGGTATTCAGGATCTACATCTGTTTGGCAAATTATAACTTCTCACCTAGTGAGAATACATTGATACTTTTATATTTAACTCATTAAAACTATGTTGTCCAGCCCACTCTTTTGTAATTACTTGTAATTAAGAATAATGTATCTTAATTTGACCCTGTTATGTGCTTAGCATAAATATACACAGAAAGACAAAATTATTTATTTCACTCATTCACTAATTTCATCATTCATCCCACAAATACTTAACATATACCACATGCAAGGCATTGCTCTAGCTGCCAGGCATGTAGAAAGGAAAATGCAACAGCCCTGATCTCATGAAGCTTCACAGATTCTGAGTTGAAAAGAAAAACCTTTTGACTGAATATGAAAGAAAACACCTGTCTACATTATTATCTCTCTTCTTTTTCAATGCATTTGTTCTGTCAGTACTGTTCATGAGAAAGCCCAAGAGTATTTAGCAAAAAACTGTTTTATGGTCAAATAAAAAACCTGGAAATATTCAAATGTAAGACTAAATAAACTGACTACTTCTAATCATATCACATAACTTGATTTTTGAGTTATATAAGATGTGTAAAGAGATTCTACTGTCAGAAAAGTAGAACCATTTGGTAATTAACTAGCACTTCATTTTTTGCAAAAAAAAAAAAAAAAGAGAGAGAGATGGAAATGCAAACAAAATTATGACTAAGTGTTTTGGATAAAATTGACATTACCTAGTAATCCTTTTTTCACTCATCAATACATTTTGATGAAAAAATTTCCTTTCTTTCAGAAATGAAGAAACAGACTTGTTCTAAGTCACAAAACCTACGTAAAAACAAGTTTCCAATAAACTGAATGGTGTTGAGGGAAGAGAACATCACTCAACACTTAGAAAAAATCTGAATTTATTACTGACTAAAATAAGGGAGAACTGTTTTTTAGGCACCATTTTCCTGATCACAAAGCAAGCAGCTTATTTTGTATGGGGATTTGGAAGAGGTAGAGTTCAGGGATTGGCAGACTTTCAGTTCAGGAGTTGGTTGATATCAGCAGTGGAAATGTCCTTATTCAAGAAAGCTATTCGTTGTTTTTTTCAGAAACAGAGTCTTTCTCTGTTGCCCAGTTGTAGTGCAGTGGTGTGATCATAGCTCACTGCAGCCTCAGGCTCCTGGGCTCCAGAGATCCTCCTGCCTCAGCCTCCCAAGTAGCTGGGACTACAGGTGTGAGCCACTACACCCTGCTCAGGTAAGTTTATTGTTGATTGGCCAGCTTTCAGAAATGTGTTTATGGCGTAGGCTTTTGCTTACTGTTTGACTTAGAAAAACATGTGACTTCCCTGATTGATTTTTAGATGCATGATCACTGACTAGAAGGGTCGTCAGTCTTGAAATAGATTCTACAAACAACAAAATTAAGAATGGGGAAAAGATCTGAGTACATACTTAACCAAAAAAGAGATGCACAATGGCAGATAAACCTCGGGGGGAAAAGACACTCAACGCTGTTAGTCATTAGAGATGTGCAAACTAAAACTGCAATGGAATACGACTACACAGGGATTAGACTGGTTACAGTGGAAAAGACTAATCGTAATAGACATTGGAAAGGACATGGAGAAACTGGAACCCTCATAAAATGCTGGTCAGAATATAAAATGGCACAATCGCTTTGGAAAACAATTTGGCAGTTTATTAAACAGTTAAACATATGCCTCTCATATGGTCCAGCCATTCTGCTTCTGGATACTTAAAAGAGAAAAATGAAAGCATGTTTATACCCAAGCCCATATACAAATGTTCACAGATCTATTTGTAATTACAAAATGTGAAAACAACACAACTGTTTAAAACAAATCTGGGTACAAAAAGTTTGTGCTATAGCTATATGATGAAATACTACTAAACAATGAAAAGGAATAAGCTATTGATACATATAACAAGACAGATAAATCTCAGTAGCTTAGTTGTGCTGAGTAAAAGACATAAAAGGATACATACTGCATGCTTCAATTTATATAAGTTTCTAGAAATGCAAAGTCACTTTTAGTGACAGAAAAAGATTGACATTTATCTGTAAATGGGTGTGGAGGGGAGTGGAAGAGATTATAAAGAAGCCTGAGAAAACTTTTGGGGTGATAGAGATGTTTATCTTCTTGATCATGATGATGGTTTTACAAGTAGATATCTATTTTAAAACTTATCAAATTGTGCATAATAGACATGTGCACTTTATGTTAATTAGGTATCAATAGAGGTGCTAAAATTATGACCCCAATTTGATCATTATGCATTGTATTCATGTATCTAAATATCACATGTATCCCATCAATATGTATAAGTACTATGTATCAATACAAAACACAGATTAATATATTTATAAGAATATATTGGCCAAGTGTGGTGGCTGATGCCTGTAATCCCAGCACTTTGGGAGGCTGAGGCAGGTGGATCACCTGAGATCAGGAGTTTAATACCAGCCTAACCAATATGGAGAAATCCAATCTCTACTAAAAATACAAAATTAGCCAGGAGTGGTGGCGCATGCCTATAATCCCAGTTATTCAGGAAGCTGAGGCAGGAGAATTGCTTGAGCCTAGGAGGCAGATGTTGCCATGAGCTGAGATTGCGTTATTGCACTCCAGTCTGGGCAACAAGAGCAAAACTCTGCTTCAAAAAAAAAATATGTTAAGGCAAGGAAGAGCTTCCTAAGGAAGAACCAAAATGTCAAAGATGTAAAGTAAAACTATCCTGAGTAAAATGTTTTTAAAGTTTAAGTCAGATCTGGATACATAAAGAAAAAACAAAACAAAACAGAAAAAGGACTGTAAACAATATTAGGATGGAAAAAATAAAATTGGAGAAAATATTTGCAAAACATTTAATAGACAAATGACTAGTATCATGAATATACAAAAAGCTCTTATAAATTAGTATAATGGTAAACAATAATAGAAAATGGGACCAGGATATGTTGGAGGAATTCTGAGTAGCCAGTAGGAACATCACATAAGACAATATATGTCTATTGGACCATTTGAAAATTACCCAGTTACTTGCTTGTCTTCCTACCAAATGGAATATAAGGACAAGGTGTCTTGCTCTTGGTAACATTTAATCTCCACTATTTAGCCCCGTGTTTGAGAAATAGAGATTTAAAAATGATTTATTCAGGGAGAGAGATCCAAGATGGCCAATTAACAACAGCTCAGGATTGTAGCTCCCAGTGAAAGTGCAGAGAGCGAGTGGATGCCACACTTTCAGATGAATTTTTGTTGCCCACAGATTGGGAGATTCCTGGAGGAGGAGCCACACGGGTCGCCAGCGCGACGTTTTTGGCCGGTGCGGCTATTTTACCAGCACCCTGGCGCGGCGCTTCTCGGTGTGGAGTATACGGGATGGGGTGCCCTTTGAGTCAGGCTCAGCTGGTCCCATCCCCACAAGGAGAACAGCAATTGGAAGCGCTGAGGACTGAGACTTTCACAGTAAGCACAGCTGAACCCGGGAAGGTCCAGCTCTGTGGGGAAGGGGCGTCTATGGAAGGAAAACTAAGAAAGAGAAAAAACTTCATCACCGGGCAAAGAGATCCAAGATGGCTGATTAACAACAGCTCAGGATTGTAGCTCCCAGTGAAAGCGCAGAGAGCGAGTGGACACTGCAATTTCAGACGAATTTCTGTTGCCCACAGACTGGGAGATTCCCGGTGGAGGAGCCACATGGGTTGCCAGCGCCACACTTTGGCGGGCGCGGCTGTTTTGCCGGTGTCCTGGCGTGGCACGGCACTTCTCAGTGTGGAGTATACGCGACTGGGTGTCCTTTGAGTCAGGCTGCGCTGGTCCCATCCCCACAAGGAGAACAGCAATTGGAAGCACTGAGGACTGAGAGTTTCACAATAAGCACAGCTGAACCTGGGAAGGCCTAGCTCTGTGGGGAAGGGGTGTCTGTCAAAGGAAAACTAAGAAACAGAAAAAAACTTCATCACCAACAAGCCAGACGTCCACTCAGACCCAATCTGAAAGTCAGCAATTACAAAGACGACAGGTGGATAAATCCATAAAAATGGGAAGAAACCAGTGCAAAAAGGCTGAGAACACCCAAAATCAGAATGCCTCTCCTCCTACAGGGGATCACAGTTCCTCATCAGCAAGAGAACAAGGCATGACAGAGAATGAGTGCGATGAATTGACAGAATCAGGCTTCAGAAGGTGGTTGATAAGAAACTTCTGTGAGCTAAAAGAACATGTACTAACCCAATGCAAAAAAGCTAAGAACCTTGAAAGAAGATTTAACGAAATGCTAACGAGAATGGACAACTTAGAGAGGAATACAAATGAATTGATGGAGCTGAAAAACACAACACGAGAACTT
>CAUYLG010028427.1:0-34146 GCA_963573385.1 Cacajao melanocephalus | reverse complement strand
TCCTGTGCTAGATGCTTCCTGCCCTTGAACACTGGACTCCAAGTTCTTCAGCTTTGGGACTCGAACTGTCTCTCCTTGCTCCTCAGCTTGCAGATGGCCTTTTGTGGGACCTTGTGATCATGCGAGTTAATACTTAATAAACTCCTAGATATATATTTCATTAGTTCCATCCCTCAAGAGAATCCTGACTAATACAGGGCCTGTGCCAGACAGTCCATGCTAACAATGAGATTGATGGTGCAGGCCTGTGGACACACAATGCCTGTTTGACTAAATAATGTCAGCCATGCAGGTGGCCAGCCATGCCTGCATCACCAACCCTCAGTAAAAACGCAGGATACAGAGGCTCAGGAGCTTCGGTCGCACGTACCTCTCCATATGTGGTGTCACATTGTTGCTAGATGAATTAAGCATTGTCTGTGAAACTCCCCTGGAGGAGGGCAACTGGAAGCTTGTCCCTGGTCTCTCCTGGACTCCACCCTATGCCCCCTATCCCTTTTCTGACTTCATGTCCTTCCACTGTTAGAAAGCATAACCGTGAATATAGCAACTTTTCTCAGTTGTGTGAGTCCCTCTAGCAAATCATCAAGCCTGAGGATGGTCTTGGGGACCCTTGAACACATCCGCTACCACAACATCCATCCTGTTTTGCTGCAGGTCTGTATCCCTGCTCCACATCCTCAGACCATGAGCTAGGGCCCCAGGTATCTGGATCTTTGTTCCAGTTCCCTACTGGAAGTCCAAGATCAAGGCTCCACACCACTCCCTGGTACCTTGAGCTGGATACACCTGCAAAGGCTTTAGCTTATGATAGATTTCTCCTCAACTGCCTTCCAACTTTTTCTTGACAAATTACAAACCTGAGTTTCTTAGGCTAACATTGTACATGAAGAGCAGGCACACTCAAGCATGACAGTCCCACTCAGACCATTGTTGGTTGTTCTCTGGGATAACAGCATTGTTTATAATTTTTAAGGACCGCTTTTCAGACTCTGTGAATGGAAATTCATAATGAGCTAAGTTGGACAAGCTCAGCAGAGTCTTGGAATGCCATACCACCATTCCTGCTAAATACAGCCCCTATCTGCTCCCTGCTGCTCACGTCTCCTCCCTTCACATGATGCTCTGATCCTTGATAAAGGTCCCTGGAGCTCTGAGTGGCATTCCTGCTTGCATCCCAGTGTATGGAGGGCCAGAGGGGACAATGGCCATGTCAGCACTGGGGACCCCTGACAGAAAGACCCAGACCCTTCTCTGCAGGATGGAAGGAGTGCAGAATCTTCCAAGAGCTTGTTTTCTTGGCAAGATGTTTTAAAAAAAAAGAAAGAAAGAAAAGAAAGGAAGGAAGGAAGGAAGGAAGGAAGGAAGGAAGGAAGGAAGGAAGGAAGGAAGGGAAAATGCCAAGTCTGAGAGGAAAGAAAATCCTATTTGGTGACTTCATAGCTGGGTCTGAGCGTGGCCTGACCCCACACATGGACTAGCTGGAAAGAACGACTGTCCTCATGGCCATGGCTGTGACAAAGCCATCTCCTCCCTGTTTCACACCCTCCCCTCTTTATCTCCTCCACCCCTAGCCTCTCTAGAAGGAGATAGACCAAGAGGGTTTTGCCTGCTCCTAGTTAGTGGAGGCCTGGGGATATGAGAGGGAAAGTTCAGATCCTCTTTGTAAATGTAATTTGTCTGCTTAGGCAACTGGCTCAGCTTCTAGAAGCAAGATTGCAATCTAAATCATATTTGTTTGGTGCTTCTTGGTTTATGAAATACTTTTCTAGGCATAATCCCACTTGATCTTCATGATAATCCTGGAAACTTGGCAGGTCAGGAATTAGCCACCTCCCGACTCTTCCAGATGGGAAACAGGATCAGAGAGATTACATGGAGGAGGAAACAGGGTCAGACTGGAATCTGGGTGTCTTCATACGTCCCACAGTAGACGCTGTCACCCAGATGTGTCATCTCTAGGAGGAAGGGGAGCTGGATGGGAGGCCTGGCTGTGCCCACTGGAGGTGGCTCTGGATTTGCTGCCAGGGAGCAGCGGCTCTTTCTGCTCTCTGCCAGGACTTGTTCCCCATCTCCAAGTCATGCTGCTACTCATCTGTCTCATCCGTTGGTTCTACTATAACAAAACTGCTGAGGCTGGGTCCTTTATAAAGAACAGAAGTTCATTGTCTTCCAGTTCTGGAGGCTGGGAAGTCCAAGATCAAGGCTCCAGCAGCTTTGGTGTCTGGTGAGGGCGGCTCTGCACTTCCAGATGGCACCTGTGCCTGCATCCTCTGGAGGGGAGTGACGCTGTGTTCCCACATGGTGCAGGGGATGGAAGGAGTGAAAGTGGGGCAAGCTCCCTCTGTCAAGCTCTTTTATAAGGGCATCTAATCACATTTATGAGGCTGGAGCCTCATGACTCAATCATCTCCCAAAGGCCACAGCTCCTCATGCTGTTACACTGGGAGTTGGGTTTCTAACACACGAATTTGGGGATACACATCATCCTTCAAATCCCCACTCAAATGTCACCTTCTAGACAAAGACTCCAGGATTCTTGCAGGCCAGCTAGATTATGTGATTCCCCGGGCTGTCACAGCTCCTAGGATTTTCACTCTGGGTTTGCCGTTTACCTTCCTCACTGGATTCTAAGCACCTTGGATTCATTCATGCAGTTCCAGCTCTGGCATGAGGCCTGTTCCAGAGGACGCTCTCTCTGTAGTGTTTATCGGCTTAGTCCATCAATCAATCAGATCAAATCACCACTCCACGTATTTATAATCCACAAAGCAGATGTACACTTTCTTTTCATTTACTTATGCATTTATTTTTAATTACCTAAGAAGGACATAATGTATTTTTGCTGTAAGCAATTGAAACACTACAGATCAATCAAAAGAACTTCTTTACCACACCCTCCACCATCGCCCTGTGCCGAGGCTCCCACTTTGTTCCTGGCCTTCCCCTGGAGGACACCCCTTTGTCAGTTTTGGGTGTCTCTTTCCGCACCTCTTGCTAGCATTGTCATGCACTGAATAACTAACACGGAAATAGAAGGTTTTGTGTTTTGCGTGTATCTCTTCACGTAAATGATATCCCACCGCACATCTTATTCGGCAGCTTGCTTTTTATCACAAAATGATGTTTCCTGGACTTTTCTCCCTGTCAGTCTCAGAGACATTCTTAGGGCTTTGAGTTGCTGATCTGTTGTTTCTTTATCTAGATGCTTCTCGACTGGCATTGAGGCTTTCCCCAATCTGCCCTGACAAACGTTTCAATGCTATGTCCCAGTCATTCAATTTCCTTTCTCAGGTGGCACCTTCTGACCCTTGCTGAAATTCCAGGTTATTTCTTGTCTCCCCAGAGCCAATGGCATGCAGAGCCTGGGTACTGGCCATGCTGGTGGTCTGAGAGTGGTCAGAGTCTTCAAGACCCTGAGACCAGAGCTACAGTTACCATTCATACAGCACCCAACAACTGCTCACTGACCCCAGTAATAGAGAGCCATCACCTCCCAAGGCAGGGCTGCTTCGTGGTAAGGGTTGCCATCAGATACTCCTGGCTTCGGGGCTTTCTGGATATGGGATGCAAACTTCAGATTCCTCTTTTATAGAGTGGGAAGAGCAGACCTCCCTCCCGGGGATGCTGTGAGGATTAAGTGAGATCATATGTTCCCTGTGCCTGGCTGGGTGCCTGCTCTTGCCAGAGCCTCACAGCCGTTAATTATTGGACTCCACTGGCCCTGCCCACTGTGACCCCTTCCTCCAGTCCCATCCTGCTTCACCCCTTGGTCCTCATTTTGCCCCTACTGATGGCGACTGAGGAATGGTTTTCTGCTATGTTGGGAAAGATGAACTTCTCGTTTCCTTACGTAAGACAAGACTGGAAATTCATCAGCTGCCAAAGGCGCTGACGGTCAGTGTTCCAGGATCCAAAAAGATTTGTATTGGGACCAGCTTCTTCACTCCAGCTCCTCCTGATGTAACTGATCCAACGCTGGAGAAAAAGAAGATGGATCAGCAAAGGACCTGCCAGGGCCCAGGTGCAAGCTCCCGCCTCTGCCAGTCGCTGCTCTGATACAGCACGGGGATTCGGGGGATTCGGGAGCTGGAACCCAGTGAGCCCAAGAAACCCGAGGTGCTCTGGTGTCAGCTGAGGAGGAGTCCTGGCCAGAAGTCATATCAACGCTGATCCAAACAGGGAGGAAGCACTGGAAAGTGGCACGTCGGTAATAAAGGCCACTCCCTGGAGGCATTCACAGGCACCACGCGGCACCCCAAAGGAGGACTGGCATTGGCTGGCCTGAGCTTCGTTTCTTACTATGTGATATTGACAAGTCTCTCACCTCCCTCTGGGTCTTGGTTTTCTCATCTGTGAAATGGGAGCAGGACTGCCCACTCACTGTATGACCACAGCACTCTGTGTAAAGGTTCTTGGTGTGACAGCGAAAGCATTGGACAAATGCCAGGCCTTACTGTGAACACACAGTCAGAAGTTGGCCTCTTGCTCAGAAGATCAAGGGAAGGAAAGTAGGGCCTCAGGCAGAAGATAAGGAGAGGAGTTGATAACGCAAACAAACAAGAGGGGAGAAGGAAAGATCAGACAGGAGGACCAAATAATAGAGTACTTTCAAAGCCCCTTTTCACGCCTCTCTCCTTTTAATTGATGTTCATAGCAATCCTCAGCTGATGTGGCCCAGGCTGATCCCTGGTGGTGGCTGGGGAAGTCAGTGGGGTTCAGGCACTTCCCCCATCCTGCGCCAGGGCTGGCCACGTCCCTCCAGCCGCACCTCCCACCCAGGCCTTGGAAGAACACTCGGTGGCTGCGGCACTGTCCTCCTCTGGCTCACTTACTCTCCTGGTGGAAAAGTTCCCACCACTCCTGCCTCGCTCCAACCCACACAACTCAGCACCTCGCCTCCCAGTGCCCGGACCCTTGGAATGCCGGAGAACCCCTGTGCTACCCTGGCCTCAGGGGAAATGAGAGAGAGAAAGAGAGGGAGGGATAGAGAAGCAAGAATGAGGGAGACCATATAGAGAGATGAAGAAGAAAAACAGAGAGACCCAAGAAGGAAAGAGACAGAAACACAGAGAAGTGGAAAGAAAAAGAGAGACTAGACAGATAGAAATGGGAGCAGAGCCCACGCACACAGCAGAATCCCCATCAGCAAATGCTGCTGAGGATGATTCCATGGATGCTAGTAAAGTGGTTCAAGGGGAAAAATAATTCTGTGGCCAAACAAGTAAGATGGAAAGCACAGAGTTAAACAAGAACAAAAAAGGTTTGCTTTCCACAGGGTTCAGCGCTTCTGACAGGCAACTGCACAGGTGTTGTGAACCTCCAAGAGGAGGCTCTAGGGTTTCCCAATTAACGTGCCCACCACCACTAGCATCCGCAAAAACTCAGCACTTTGAGATATGCTGACAGCAAGATTCAGAGGAAAACAGAGACCAGGGCTTAGAAATAAGAGAGGCAGGCAGAGGGAAGGACATAGAGAGACAGACCGAGAAAGAGCTGGGAAGCACACAAACACACTTACAGACATACACATAACACACACACACACACACACACACACAGACATACACATAACACACACACACACACACAACACACACACACACACACAGAGAGAGAGAGAGAGAGAGAGCGAGAACTCAGCACCAAGAGAGAGGCAGAGCAGAGACCAGCATAAAGACAGATACAAACAGAGAGGGACAGAACTACAGAGACAGAGGAATAATAAATTAGAGACACAGACCCAAAGAGAGGTACCCCTGCCTCTGTAAAGCTAAGCCTGTCATTGCCTTGTTTGAAAACGTCAGTGGCAAATGAACTCTGTGCCTGTGAAATTGACTGACACCACCCTTCATGATCCACCCCAGACTCATCACTTCCACACTGTATTCTCATGCTGTTTCTCTGCCATTCCAGGCCCTTTCTCACCTTCAGGTCATGCACAAGCTGTCTGTCCCCTCTGCCTGGGATGCCCTCCAGCCCCCACTCTTGCCTCTCTGTGTCTCTGTCTCTTTCCTTCTTGGGTCTCTCTGTCTCTCTGTTTTCCCAATTGGCAGTGCCCCCCCAAAACTGCAACCCAGAGAAGCTCAGGCTTGTTATGAAACGCGGAGCCCTGCAGATTCCAAAGCTCCTCCTGAAGTTGGCCCAAACACACCTCCTCGCTCAGCGGGCAGAGGCGTCTGCCAGTGCCAGAGGACAAACTCCCTGGGGAAAGACACTTAATCTGCAGCACAAATACATCCAGTCAACCCTAGGAGGAAGGCCTGAGAAATACATCAACCAGGCAGCAGAGCAGAGGCCGCAGAAGGAGGAATGTTCCTGCCCCACTCTCTGCTTCTGGAAAGCTGAGCCCATGCGTCAGTGATCACCAACCACAGCTACAGCTTGGCTTCTGGAGGGCGAGGCTGACATAAAGCTCTGAGAGCTACTGAGCTGTTTTTAAATGATTTGCCATTAGTTTTCTGGTTTTGTAACAGCTTTCAAGATGAAAGATCAGCTGGGTGACTTCAAAGGCTGTATTTCATTGGCATTAATGCTGACTCAACCCATAAGCCACCACCTCCTTTTAATCCCTTAGATTCGAGCCTGTTCCAACAAAGAGCAGTCCCAACAGACTTCTGTGGAAACAGTCAAGCCCCTCCACAGCAGAGCTATTTGCATCTTTGTTCCTTTCAGCCCAACCTGTCTCAATTTTGGCTCTAGGCAAGATGTACCAGAAGGTTCATAGTGGTCAAACATCTGTTCCCTTCTCTTGGGGACCAGACCAGCTCAATTCACCTTCCTTGTGTCCCTCTCCATGGAGATCTCTCCAAAGCACAGAAATGACCAGCCTTCTCCCTGCTCAAATGCCTTTCCTGGCCCCCATCTGCCACTCTGTCCAGCTGGTCATCCTTGGGGACGCAGCTAAGCAGAATTCTTCACTGCACTGTCTGTGCTCTCTTACGTACTCATGAGGCCATGCACATACTGTCCCCTCTGCCTGAGATGCCCTCCAGCCCCCACCCTCGCTCCTGCTTCACTCAGTTCATGCTTCTTTGTTAGCACGCACACTATTCAACTGTAATTTCTTGGTATGTTTCTCTTCCATCAGCCTGGAACCCACAGAGTCATGCTCTACAAACATTTGTTGAGTGGATGCATGCATGGATAGATGGACAGATGGAGGGATGGATGGATGGATACACAAGTAATTACCAATCCCAGGCCATATGGTGAGGCATGCCAAGTGACTGCTACTGCCAGTCACCAGCCCTGCAGCTGCCGAGAGGTGCAAGGAAACACTGGTGGCTGCAAAGTCCAGCTCCTGGCTCCAAGGCTGGCTCAGCTTCTTCTGACTCATAATTCACTAAACAAACATTCTGAACCTGGATCCCTAAAAGGTCTGAAGATGGAATTCAGGGGTGTCTATGAGCTTGGATAAGGAAAGCTATCTCGGGCCACAAAGCACAGTAATATCAGTAGCACTTTGAACCCAACAAAAATCACAAATAGTTTTAGATCCCATTATAGTTGTCACAGATGTCTCAGAATATCATTTATGTTCATCCCTGTTTTGATATTACAATTGTATTGGCGACTGTTAGATACAGATTTCTGCTGCTTTGTCTTGTTAACCTGAACAAGAAGCACATGCGTTACTATATTACAAATGTTTAACTACAACATTTTTACATATCTATTCTGATAAAATTGGTTTCTTTTGTAAGTTTCTGTATTTTATTTTGTGTACTTACCTTTTGTAAATTCTGCATTTTATTTTATTTTTTGAGATGGAGTCTCACTTTGTCACCCAGGCTGGAGTACAGTGGCGCAATCTCAGCTTACTGCAACCTCCACCTCCCAGGTTCCAGCAATTCTCCTGCCTCAGCCTCCTGAGTAGCTGAGACTTCAGGTGCCCACCACCATACCCGACTAATTTTTGTATTTTCAATAGAGGTGGGGTTTTGCCATGGCCAGGCTGGTCTCAAACTCCTGACCTCAGGTATCCACCCGCCTCAATCTCCCAAAGTGCTGGGATTATAGGGGTGAGCCGCCACACCTGGCCAGTTCTGTATTTTATTTTATACACTTATTACTCTGAGAAGGGGTCCACGCATAATGTTCAGGGGTCCATGGCACAGCAATGGTTAAGAATGGCCTCAAGCAGAAGTAAATGGCAGAGCCTGGAGTGTCTGCGATGCCCAACAAGAGAGGGAAAGCCTCTGCCTAGACTGCTGTGGCTGGCAGACAGCCTGTTGCCCACTCCTTCCCGGAGCCCAGTGCATAGAAGTCCAGTCTCCCTGAGGGGGAACGTGGAAGGAGGGTTGTGCCAATCACTACACACCCCCTGAGCAGGGCCAGGCTTCCCGGAGATGTTACCCTTCCTCTTCAGCACCCACACCCTGCTCCAGACAGCAGGAATCCTTTCAGCAGAAGCTTAGAGGGATCTAATTTTCAAAAGAGACACTCATCCTAGCCCACCCACCTCGCCTCAAAATTCCAAGGTATTTACATACACGTCTCCTGGAGCTATCGGCCAAAGCTTGGCACAAGTGTGCAGAAAACACAGAGAAAATTACAGGTGGACTGCGGCCATCAGACCTGGAATTGGCATGGCTACTACGGTGTCTGGATGCTGTGCTATGCCACGCAGAGTCCCCCACAGGACCCAGGAACTCATTCTCACAGCTGCCGGGACTTCTGGCTGCTGGTGGGTCACCACAAGGTTCCTCCCAGGAACGGCCTCAGTGGAAGGAAGCTGACTTATGTCCGCTCCTATGGCCCGTCACTGTGGAGGGCCAAAGGTCCAAGCTCCTGCCTCAATGTGGAACGCCCATCTGGCAAGCCCAGCTCCAGAGCCCCGGTGGGTTGGGCTGAGCTCTCTGTGGCAGCTGCATCAGAGTTCAACTTCGCTTTCTGCCCAATCCTGCTGCAAGACAATGGAGATGGAATTATGAAGGCGTCTCTCCGTGGAGTCCTGGCACTGAATTAAAGATAGTGTGAGTAACACTCAAGCACTCAGCCTGCTAATGACCTAGAAAGGATACAACAAACCACAGACACCTGACCACAACCTGGTGAAGTCTATGGACCCCTTAGAAGGTTTGTAAATATACACAGTATAATGTAGAGAACTGCAATGCTGATTTAGGTAAGCAGCCAGTAGGTACACGTTGGAGGTCCCACCTCACAAGGGTTGGGGACCTACAAGACTGGGAAGGTGGAAGCGATGTGCTAGTTCAGGTTCACGAGTGAGAATTCCTGGGAGACGGATGCTGCCCCCAGTATCCCTTCTTCCTTTCTCTTTCTTTAGTTTTAGTTGGGAACATGGCAGCCCAGGTATAGCCTGTATTAGTTTGCTCAGGCTGCAATAACAAAGTACCCCACACAGAGTGGTTTAAACAACAAAGATTTACTTTATCACAGTTCTGGAGGCTGGAAGTCCAAGATGAAGGTGTCGGCAGGGCTGGTTTCTTCTGAGACCTCTCTTCTTGGCTTGAGGGTGGCTGTTGTCTCCCTATGTCTGTGTTCCCAGGATGTGAGTATGACCACAATGGTGGCTGCCACCCTGCTGCGTGTGACACCCCACTTCAGTGGTCTCGCTGCCAACCCAACCTTCCTGCTATAGGGTTTGTTGCGGCCGCTGAAGACCCTAGCATTGTCCTTCTTGTGCTGTGGTCTGGCCGTGGAGGCCACTTACATGCATGACAAGCCACATGTGAATGTGGGTACCATCGGCCATGTGGACTACGGCGAGACCACGCTGACTACAGCCATCACGAAGATTCTAGTCAAGGGAAGTGGGGCTAAGTTCAAGAAGTACGAGGAGATTGACAATGCCCCAGGAAGTGAGCTCGGGGTATCACCATCAATGCAGCCCATGTGGAGTATAGCACTGCAGCCCGCCACTATGGCCACACAGACTGCCAGGGTCATACAGATTATGTTAAGAATATGCTCATGTCTGGGCATGGTGGCTCACGCCTGTAATCCCAGCAGTTTGGATGGCTGAGGTGGGCAGATCACCTGAGGTTGGGAGTTCGAGACCAGCCTAACCAACATGGAGAAACTCCGTCTCTACTAAAAATATAACATTAGCCAGGCGTGGTGGTGCATGCCTGTAATCCCAGCTACTCAGGAGGCGGAGGCAGGAGAATTGCTTGAACCCAGGAGGTGGAGGTTGTAGTGAACCGAGATCGCACCATGGCACTCCAGTCTGGACAACAATAGCAAAACTCTGTCTCAAAAAAAAAAAAAAAAGAATATGATCCCAGGCACTGCACCCCTTGACGGCTGCATCCTGGCGGTAGCAGCCAATGACAGCCGCGTGCCCCAGAACCGAGAGCACCTCTTACTGGCCAGATAGATTGGGGTGGAGCATGTGGTGGTGAATGTGAACAAGGCTGACGCTGTCCAGGACTCTGAGACGGAGGAGCTAGTGGAGCTGGCAATCTGGGAGCTGCTCCCTGAGTTTGGCTATAAAGGGGAGGAGACCCCAGTCATCATAGGCTCCGCTCTCTGTGCCCTTGAGGATCAGGACCCTGAGTTAGGCCTGAAGTCTGTGCAGAAGCTGCTGGACGCTGTGGACACTTACATCCCAGTGCCCTCCCGGGACCTGGAGAAGCCTTTCCTCCTGCCCATGGAGTTGGGGTACTCCATCCCTGGCCATGGCTCTGTGGTGACAGGTATGCTAGAGCATGGCATTTTAAAGAAGGGCCCATGGAGTCGGGATACTCTGTCCCTGGTCGTGGCTCTGTGGTGACAGGTATGCTAGAACGTGGCATTTTAAAGAAGGGAGATGACAGTGAGCTCCTGGGACATAGCAAGACCATCCGCCCTGCGGTGACCAGCACTGAGATGGTCCACAAGAGCCTGGAGAGGGCCGAGGCTGGAAATAACTCTCGGGGCCCTGGTCCGAGGCTTGAAGAGGGAAGACCTACGGCAGGGCCTGGTCATGGTCAAGCAAGTTCCGTCCAGCCCTGCCCCAAGGTGGAGGCCCAGGTTTGCATCCTCAGCAAGGAGGAAGGTGGCCCCACAAGCCCTTTGTGTCCCACTACATCCTATCATGTTCTCCCTGACTTGGGACATGGCCTGTCGGGTTATTCTGCCCCAATGGAAGGAGCTTGCTATGCCCAGGCGGACCTGAAGCTCAACCTAATCTTGTGACGGCCAATGATCTTAGAGAAAGGCCAGTGTTTCGACCTTTGAGATGGCAACCGGACCATTGGCACTGGTCTAGTCACTCACACGCCGGCCATAACCGAGGAGGAGAAGAACACCAAGTGGGCTTGAGTGTGCAGACTTCTGCTCAGGTTTCCTTGCACTGGCCAGGGCTCCCTCCTACTTCCAGTGTCCCCTCAGGGCACAGGCTGCCACCCAGAAGAGGGCAGCTGGACGGACACTTCCCCTGGCTGGAAGGGTTGGCCTGCCTGGCTTGGGAGGTCAACAGTGAATAGTAAGCCCCCCAAAAAGACACTTTAAACATGGTCTTCCCTCTGTGTGTGTCTGTGTCTTAATCTCTTCCTCTTACAAGGACACCAGTCATTGGATTAGGGCCCAACCTAATGGTTTCATTTTATCTTAATCGCCTCTTTAAGGATCCTGTCTCCAAATACGTTCTGAGGTGCTGGGGTCAGGACTTCAACATATGAATATGGAAGGGGGACACATTCAGCCCAGAGCAAGCCTGTATTTCCCAACCTCCCTCCTTGCAGCTAGGTGTGGCTGTGTAATGAACTCAGTCCTATGAGATATGTGCGGAAGTGCTGTCAGTTTCCTAAAGTCAAGCCACTTGCCCCATACTTGTCTGGTGTTTCCCTTCCCAGTGGCTGGAACCACTGTCTTAGACAGAGGGGAGCTGCGTGCTAGGCTGGTGGGGTGGATGCTAACCTGGGTCCGTGAACAACTTCATGGAGCAGAACCTCCTGTCCATCCTGGATTGTCACTGTCGTAAGAACAGAATCTCCATGGCACAAAACAGGAAGCATTCATCCCACTGTGTCTGCAGTCTGGCTGGGAGTCTGCTGCTCTGGCTGAGCTCAGCTGGGCGGCTGGGCAGCTCTGGTCTGCGTCTGCTCCACTTTCTGTCACCTTCCTTGAACCACCAGGCTGGCTGGGGATGATGCTTCTTCTGATGAAAAGCAGAACAGGAGGGGCAACAGTAACCGGCAAGGCCTCTCACAGCCTGATTTTTTTAAACATTGTCACTTCCACCCACATGCCGTTGACTACAGCAAGTCATTCAAGATGGGCCAATAGTTTGCCAGGCCTGCCTGCATTTAGAGACGTGACTGAGAAAGGAAGAAAACTCCATCTTACATAAACCACTGTATCTGGGGATCTTTTGTTAGAATGGCTCAGCCTGTACCTTAATATATGACCTACCTAGTCTATCCCCTACCAGAGCCTCCAGCATCGGAGAGAGCTAAAACCTGAGACTGCAGTTCAGAGGCAGACAGCTGCATTTCATCCTCATGTCCAAGAGACAAGCTGGGGGCCAGACATGGGACCAGGCCAAGAGGGTTGGAAACCAAGGAATGGGGTAAGGAGACAGTCAACTTGGCTTGACTGTCCTGAGTAATGCTGGGTATGTGTGTGCATCTGGAGGTGTACGAGTCCATTCTCATACTACTGTAAAGAAATACCTGAAGCTGGGTAATTTATCAAGAAAAGAGGCTTAATTGGCTCACAGTGCCGCAGGCTGTGTAGACTTCTGCTTCTGGGGAGGCCTCAGGAAACTTACAACCATGGTGGAAGGTGAAGGGGGAGCAGATGTGTCTTCACATGGCTGGAGAAGAAGGAAAAGGCAGGCAGGGGTAGGTGCTTGACACTTTTAAACAAGCAGATCTCAGGAGAACTCTGTCACAAGACAGCACCAGGGAGGTGCTGCTAAGCCATTAGAAAATGTCCTATGATCTAATCACTTCCCACCAGGCACCTCCTCCAACACTGGGGATTATAACTCAATGTGAGATTTGGGCAGGTTCACAAATCCAGACTATATCAGAAGAGGTCTTGTAGTGGGGGCAGTCAGCCCAGTTATGGGATCACAAGTGGAGAGAAGAGATGGGGAGGGAGCAGCATTCATCTATGCATTCAACAGATGTCTGTGGAGCGCCTACTGTGTGTCAAGAGCTGTGCTAGGACTAGGGAGATAGAGGACACAGTCCCCACCACTAAGGAACCAGTAGGGCCACGTGGGTAAGATGACACTTTGCCTTCAAGAGGACAATCACCAGTGAGCACCTGCACACCTTGCAGAGAAGTGGTGGGTAGGGCTGTCCCCACCCACAGCTGAGTCCAAAGCATTCATGGGAGGAACTGACATCTCAGCCTGGAGGTACACACAAGACACAAGAGTTCTTTTGTTTGTAAGACTCCTAAGAGTAATCTGAAAGTTCATGAGGATATTCCCTGTACTTATGTTTGTCTTGAAAATATTATGTGAGGGATATTCTACAGGTTACAGGTTAAAACGGTGTCCATTCTTAAAGACATTTTGGCTCCAGGAAGTGACTTCCTCCCCATGTACACCACACTGCATGTGGCAGTGGGGTGGGGAGCTAAGAATGACGACTTTCAAGCCAAGCTGTCTGGCTTCCAATCCTGGTGCAACCTCTTTCTAACTGTGCCACTTGATGCAAGTTAGTTCACGTCTTTTGTTCTTTTGTGTCCCCATTTTCCTGTAGAAGTGAGTAGGGATCCCATGAGCAAATAGATGTGATGTACTTAGAACAATGTTGAGCACATATTATAAGCCCCTGTTTTTATGCCATTCGACCTCTAAGCCTTTGTCCAGGCTATACCCCCAAAACCAAAGAGAACATAGAAGGAGACACAAGCAGCAAATGTTTGGAATCTGAAAAGTTGATGGAGAAGGGCTGTCTTAGCATATCCGAGAAAGTGGAACCCTTCATCAGCAGTAGAGAAAGCCAAGAAACAGCCCATTTATATGGATGACCTTCCCAAAGACTGAAACATTGACAGCCACAGATACTTTAGAAAGTGGGACAAAGACAGCGTTTATAAAAGAGGAGATGGGATCCACCTTCCCCACCTTTGCAGAAGGCTGGAGGCTTATTCTCCAAAGAGGATGACATAGAAAGTTGTAGGACTGGGGACACCAGGGAGAACACAAGGACGAATTCGGGAAAATTTGCATAATGAAGGTAGAGATCCCTGGATTTTATGCCTGCCTGGCTCCCAGTGCCCCGGCTATTAGCATTAATCTTTTCCAGGTAAGGGATAGGGAATCTGAGAAGCTGGAAAGAAAACATCTGTAGGTACAGATATCAGTCTTCCCTTCTGTAAAATGGTCAGAGAACACTGCTGGAACAGGTCATAAAGTAGAGTTGGTCGGGGTTTGGTGGGGAGACTCATCCTGCCTGTCCCCTTTTCCCGGGCAAGGAAAATTCTCAGCATATGGCTCCTCTGGGCTCCAGATACCTGCAATGCCTGAGCGATGGTTGCTGGCTTCCTCTGTGAAACACCAAGATGGCCCAGTGAGAAGAGCCAGGACAAGCCCCAAGTACTTTCCCGGCTGAAACAGAGCAGAGACCCTTCCAAGAGTCCTGCCCCATCCTAAGCATGGAAATAAAGGAAAATCTTGAGTTCCTTCAAGGAAAATTCCTAAAGTGCAGAAACTGCTTGACATTATGCAGATTTGTTGTTTTAAGCCACTACATTTCAGGGTAATTTGTCAGGTGCCGGTAAATAACTATTCCAGGCTAGCCCTGAGAAGTAAATGAGCAACCTGATAAGCAAGAAGTAGTAATAGTTTAAAACAATAACCAAGAAAGTTAGAACCACAAAATATTTGGTTTCCCATGGAAACTACAGATAATTTTTTTGTTTTTTTTCTTTTTGAGACAGAGTCTCTCAGTTACCCAGGCTGGAGTACAGTGGTATGATCTCAGCTCACTGCAACATCCACCTCCCAGGTTCAAGCAATTCTCTAACCTCAGCTCCCCAAGTAGCTGGGATTACAGGCATGCACCACCATGCCGAGTTAATTTTTGCATTTTTAGTAGAGACAGGGTTTTGCCATGTTGCCCAAGCTGATCTCAAACTCCAGAGCTTAAGCGATATGCCCGCCTTGGCCTCCCAAAGTGCTGAGATTACAGGTGTGAGCCATTGCATCCGGCCAAGATAACATCTTAATGATGTCCCTGAGTTGTTTTTCAGAAACCCAGACCCCACCGATTGGAAACTGCTGTCTGATGGCACACAGACCTCAGAGAAGGGGGAGCTGAGGAGTGAACCCTGACTGCTGTTCTTTGTTCTAAATTTCTTCCTTAGGGACCTGGAGGAAGCCACACCAAAGGCCAGAGTTCGACATTTCTTTATGCTGACCCCAAGTTTTTAACAAAATTTCTCCCCCTTAACCAATTGCAAATCAGAAAATCTTCGAATCCACCTATGACCTGTGAGTCCCTGCTTTAGGATGTCCCACCTTTTCAGGTGAAACCAACGTATAGCCTCCATGTACTGATTTATGTCTTTGCTGGTAACCACTGCCTCCCCACCTTTAAAAACCCTTGCAGGTAAGCCATAGGAGAGTTAGGTCCTGTGCTTTAGCTGGCTGATTCTCCTTGCTTGGCATCCTGCAATGCCTCACGTTCTCTCTATGCCAATCCCCACGTCAGTATTTGGCTTTGCTGCACAGGGAATGGGGACCCAAGTTAGGTTTGTAACACAGTTGACCCTGATAATTTCAGGGGCCAGGACATATCTTTGCCTCGATTTACCCATGGGATCACTACAACTTAATTTTGCAAGTATAGGCAATGTATTAGTCAGGGTTCTTCAGAAAAATAGAACCAGGCCAGGTATGATGGCTTACACCTGTAATCCTAACACTTTGGGAAGCCAAGGCAGGAAAATAGCTTGAGGCCAGGAGTTCGAGACCAGCCTGGGCAACATGGCCAGACTTTGTCTCTGCAAAATAATTCTTAAAAATTAGTTGGGCATGGTGGCACACACCTGTGGTCCCAGCTACTTAGGAGGCTTAGGCAGGAGAATTGCTTGAGCCCAGGAGTTTGAGGCCGCTGTGAGCCATTATCACACCACTGCGTTCCAGCTTGGACAACAGCGCAAGACCCCGTCTCAAGAAGAAGAAGGAGAAGAGAATCAATAGGATGTGTATATAAATTGGTCTATTTTAAGGAATTAGCTCATGTGATTACAGAGGCTGTGTAGTCCAAAACCTGCAGTGTGGGCTGGCAGGCTGGAGACCCAAGAACAGCCAAAGCTGTAGTTCAAGTCCAAAGGCTGTCAGCTGCTGGATTCCCTCTTGTTCAGGGGAGGTCAGTCTTTCATGCTACTCAGGCCTTTAGCTGATTGAATGCCCCTCTGCACTCCCCGAAACCTGCACATTAGGGAGGGCAGTCTGCTTTATTCAAAGTCCACCCATTTAAATGTAAATCTCACCCAAAAATGCCCTCCCAGAAATACCCAGAATAATATTTGGCCAACTATCTGGGCACCATGGCCCAGCCAAGTTGACACATAAAATTAACCATCACAGGCCCTGTGCCACCCCCAGGCTTCACAAAAAGGATATCCCAGAGATTTTTTTTTTTTTTTTTGAGATAGTCTTGCTCTGTCACCCAGATTGGAATGTAGTGTCATGATCTCAGCTTACTGCAATCTTCGCCTCCCAGGTTCAAGCAATTCTCCCACCTCAACCTCCTGCGTAGCTGAGATTACAGGCACCCACCACCACACCCAGTTAATTTTTGTATTTTTAGTAGAGATGGGGTTTCACCATTTTGGCCAGACTTGTCTCAAACTCCTGACCTCAAGTGATCTGCCCGCCTCGGCCTCCCAAAATGCCAGAGATTCTTCTAGTGACAGTCTGGCCACATCTGTGTAAGAAGCCACTTTTCTGCCTCCCCAAACTGCCCCGGGTACTCCTCAGTCCTAGGAGTGGTATCTGCTTGTCTCCTCTCAATGGCTCTCAAGCTGCATTGCTGCTCTGTTTGTAAGCAAGGGCACCCTTTTTTAGTCTCACACAGACTGCTGATATAAACATGAATATGAAGTCTAGGGAAAGGGAGAAGGGGAGACCCTCTTACTGTTTAGACCCCTCAAGGTCACCTTAATAGAGTTTGAAGGTCTTTTACATCAATGAATGCATCAGCTGCATTTGGCTGCAAGTAATAACCCAAGCCCTCTATTGAATTAGCTAAACTGTGAACTGCCAATCACAACAAAATTCTAAGCCCACCAAATGACTGAATGGACCCCTCCTCTTGGACAAGGGTATTCCAAAATAAACCTGAAAAACTAGTTTAGGTCATGAGGGGAAGTGGGGGTCAGACATACCTCATGACGCCCTTCTCCTTTTGGAATTCAGACACAACTGGCCAGCATTAACATTAAAACAGAGGCCTTAAGGCTGACAAAACAGACTCCTGTTACAACAAGATACCAAATTCCAACCTGGCTCTAGTCTAGCATCACATGACAAATAGCAGCCCCTGAAAAAAATCAAAATATTTTACCCCAAAATGTATTTCTTTGACATATTTTAAAATAGCTTTACAAAGCTGTCTCTTGTGGGGAAAATCTACATTCTTTAGAGAATCTCCTTCCCTTTCTAGGTCTTTTCCTGATCCAGGAGAGATTTAACTAAGAGTCTGACACATTTTAAAGTCTGGTAAGAGACATTTACCATCTATTTCTCTCTGAAGCCTGCTACCTGGGGGCTTCAACTACATGATAAAAACCTCTTCTTAGCTGGGCACTGTGGTTCAGCCTGTAATCACAGTACTTTGGGAGGCTGAGGCGGGCAGATCACGAGGTCAAGAGATCAAGACCATCTTGGCCAACTTGGTGAAACCCCTTCTCTACTAAAAATACAAACATTAACTGGACGTGGTGGCACACACCTGTAGTCCCAGCTACTCAGGAGAGGCAGGAGAATCTCTTGAACCTGGGAGGTGGAGGTTGCACCTCCACACCACCACATTCCAGCCTGGCGGCAGAGTGAGACTCCATCTCAAAAAAAAAAAAAAAAAAACCTTTTCACAACTGGTTATATCAACCCAGACACCCCTTTCTATTTATTCCAGGTCTTTATATAATAACTTTTTCAACCAATTGCCAATCAGAAAATCTTTGAATCTACCTGGAATCCAGCTGGAAGCCCGCTGCCTCTGCCCACCCTGCTTCAAGTTGTCCCGCCTTTCTGAGCTGAACCAATGTACACCTTACATGCATTGATCGATGTCTGCCTGTAATTTCTGTCCCCCTAAAGTGTATAAAATCAAGCTGTTACCCAACCACCTTGGGCACATGTTGTCAGGACCTCTTAACTCTGTGTCTTGGGCCTCAGTCACTCATATTTGGCTCAGAATAAACCTCTTCAAACATTTTACAGATGTTGACTCTTTTCATCAGAGAACACATTTGCACTTTGCAACAGGAGGTCCAGAGGTAGGCTGTCCCAGGGTCAATAAGCTCAGCGGACCAACAGCATCAGTAAGAACCCCGATCTTCCACATCCTTTCCCAGGGCTGTCTGTCCTCAGGGCACAGCTTTGGTCCTCGAGCTGCCCTCCAGACATGATAGAGAAAGGCAGGGAAAAGACCTACAGATAAACAGGTAAATCACTGGCTTTGGTTATTTTCCACACTTCACAGAAGCAGAAATGGCAGCACAGACAGTGTAAGTAGCATACTTAAGGTCACACAGCGGAGCCAGAGCACTCTCTTAAAGTCCCCTTTCCACAAAAGTGTGTAGCATCCATCTTCTACCTGCCTTCCTCCAACCATAGACTCAACTCCATGTCCCAGGAAGGACCCATGTCAGCAAGAGAAACCTCTCAGAGATTTGGGAGGCACCACCTGCTTCATGGCTTAATGGTGGATGTTTATGACAATGAGGTGAGCCCAAATAAGGCCCCAGGAGGAATTTGACTATGGACTCAGTACCAAACCATATTAGGGAATTATAACTAATTTTGTTAGATGTGATAATAACATTGAGGTTGTATAAGAAAATATCCACACTCTCCCCTCTTTTTTGAGATGCCCACGGAAGTATTTATGAGTACAATGACATGAAGTTTGCAATTTGCTCTAAGATACTCCAGGGGAAACTGGGGGTAGGGTAGGGTAAAGCTGGCAGGGCAAAGTTTTGATGGTTGTTGAAGCTGGGTGCTGGGCTCAGGACAACTCACTGTTCTCTCTACTTTTGTATGTTTGAAAATCTTTAATAAAAATAAAACATAAATGTAAAATAAATTATAAATAAATTACAAAATGGTGTTCCTGGGAAGCTGCCTAAGGTCCTGTGGAGTTAGTCAGTGGAAACAGAGGGTGCTAAAAATAGCCAAGAGATTTATATGGTTTCTCCGATGACATCTTTGATAATTTATCGTGGATACTCGTGTCTACTCAGTTTGTTCTCCAGATGTCCTGGATGGAGCTTGGTCTCAAGGAGAGAAAGGAATGCTCCCACTCTTATTTGAACAAGTTCTCTTTCAACTTCCGATCGTGGCCTGGGAAGGACGTACCTTTCCCTGACCCCTCTCTGTGGGGCTCAGTTTATCCATAGGAGATAAAGTGTAACAATAACTGCTAAGTCTCCCATGGGGTCCTTGCAAGAATCAGAGAAAATGCTGAGACTAAAAGCACTTTTTAAAAAAGCCTTGTTCAAAAATAAGCCATGCTCTGTGTATAAAATTTAGAAACAAAGATAATCAAAAGAAAAAAAACAGAAATCACTCACAATACTTCCTGCCTGCCCATATAACTATTGCTATTTTAGGTGTAACCCTTCAGGTTTGTTGTTGTTCACCGTGTGTGTGTGTGTGTGTGTGTGTGTGTGTGTGTCTGTGTGTTTAATTTACAAAAATAGGCTCAAATTATGTAAAATCTTCTTTTTCTTTTTTGAGATGGAGTCTTGCTCTGTCACCCAGGCTGGAGTGCAGTGGTGCGATCTCGGCTCACTGCAACATCTGCCTCCCAGGTTCAAGCAATTCTCTGGCCTCATCTTCCCAAGTAGCTGGGATTACAGTCATGCACCACCACTCCCGGCTAATTTTTGTATTCTTAGTAGAGACTGGGTTTCACCATATTGGCCAGGCTGGTCTGGAACTCATGACCTCGTGATCCGCCCACCTCGGCCTCCCACAGTGCTGGGATTACAGACATGAACCACCACACTTGGCCCTAAGTCTTATTTTTTACTGTAACGCATCATGAACATTTTTTGATATTATTACGCATTTTTCCACAATATTGTTCTATATTTGCATCTTTGCTGTTTTCCATCATGTGACTATATAATAATTTATTTAGCCTATCTCATTGTATCAGTTTCCTAGGGCTGCCATAACAAAATGCTGCAAATTGAATGGCTTACAACAGAAAAAAAATGCATTTCTTGCAGTTCTGGAGGCCAGCAGTCCAAAATCAAGGATTGGTTCCTCCTTGGGGGTCAAAAGGAGAATCTGTTCCAAGTATATCACTCCCCTAGCTCCTGGGGTTGCCAACCATCCTTGGCTCATGGCAGCATCATTCCAGTCTCTGCCTGTCATCCCATGACTGTCCTCTCTGTGTGTCTTTGTGTTTCTTCTCCAGTTCTTTTTTGCGGGGGAGGGGGAGGGGAGATACGGTCTCACCCTGTCACTCAAGCTGGAGTGCAGTGGTGCCATCAGGGCTCCTTGCAGCCAACCTCCAGGTTCAGGTGATCCTCCCATCTCAGCCTCCTGAGTAGCTGGGATTATAGGCACACGCCACAACAGCTGGCTAATTTTTATATTTTCAACAAGATGGGGTTTCGCTATGTTGCCCAGGCTGCTCTGGAAGTCCTGGTCTCAAGCAATCCTCCTGTCTTGGCCTCCCAAAGTACTGGGATTTCAGGTACTTTGGGGAAGTGCCTGGCCTTCTTCAATTCTTTTTTTTTTTTTTTCCAGGCTGAGTCTCGCACTGTCCACTGGGCTGGAGTGCCGCGCTCGATCTCAGCTCACTGCAAACTCAGCCTCCCCGGTTCAAGCGATTTTCCTGCCTCAGCTTCCTGAGTAGCTGGGATTGCAGGCACCCGCCTCCTTGCCCAGCTAATTTTTGTATTTTTAGCAGAGACAGTGTTTCACCATGTTGGCCAGGATGGTCTCAAACTCTCAACCTCGGGATCTGCCCACCTTGGTCTCCCAAAGTGCTAGGATTGCAGGTGTGAGCCACCGCACCAGGCCAGCCTTCTTCAATTCTTAAAAGGACACCAGTCACATTGGATTAAGGTTCTACACTACTCTAGCACAACCTCATCTTAAGTAATTACATCTACAGTGACTCTAATTCCAAATAAGTTCACATTCTGAAGCTTGAGGGGTTAGAATTTCAACATATCTTTTTTGGGGACACAAATAAACCCCAAACTTACATTTTCAGGCTTTTGGGTTTTTTTTTTTTTTGGTTGTTTGACATTTTTGCTATTAATAAATTATGTCACAATTTTTTAAACACAACTATGACTCCTTTCTTAAAATAAGTTCCTAGAGGTAGAATTTCTAGATACAGACTACATCATTGGCCAGAATTTGGCCAGGAAAAGGAAAATCAGAGGTATTTGCAAACAGAGAGAATTTAACATACAGAATTGACTATGCAGGTGTTGAGAAGATGCAAAGTAGGCCGGGCATGTTGGCTCACACCTGTAATCCCAGAACTCTGGGAGGCCAAAGCGGGTGAATTGCTTGAGTCCAGGAGTTTGAGACCAGCCTGGGCAACATGGCAAAATACTGTCTCTACTAAAAATACAAAAAAAAAAAAAAATTAGCCGGGTGCGGTGGCGCACTTGTAGTCCCAGCTACCCAGGAGGCTGAGGTGAGAGGATCACATGAGCCAGGGAGGCCAGGGATGCAGTGAGCTGAGATCGTGCCACTACACTCCAGCCTAGGTGACAGAGTGAGACTCTGTCTCAAGAAAAGAACAACAAAAAAAGAGAGAGACACGAAATAGAAAGCAAAGGATGAAGAGGTAACCCAGAGATCAATAATCGCAAGAAGCAGCTGCCATTCCCAGGTTTGGGGGAAGAAAGAAAAACAGACATGGTACGTCCAGAACTTAGGCATGTGAAGGAGGAGGCTGCCTAAGGCTCACACTCAGACCTCCAGAGCATGACACTGCAAGATCTGTGCTTGGAATTCTCAGAGAACAGCTGCAGCAGCACTCAGACGTCTGAGAAGAGGGCACTGAGCTCTGAGGGAGCACCACAGGCCTGGTGCTTGGGGTGCAGGTGGCATGGCTGCTGCTGGAGGGATGCAGACCTCAGTCAGAAATCAAAAGAGAGTCCTTTCTCCCCTCCTCTCACCGTTCAGTTTCCACCATGGCCTCCCATTAGCCAACTAGAAGCCAGCAAGGCATCTAGAAAATGTTTCCAGCCCCTGTGTTACAGAACCGAAATGGTGGGGGCAGGAGATATGAAATTGAGATATGAAATTGTTCTACAGTACATCCTGAAAATAATATTTTCTCATAGTGGTTTGACATTTACTTTTATTTATTGCGTTTCTGATGTCAGGCGGCTCAATTTATATGTGGTCAAATCGATTAATTTTTTTCTTCTATGCATTTGCTTTTTGTTTTATACTTAGAAAGCTCTTCCCCAAGCCAAGATTACGTAAATATTTATATGTTCTTTATTCTTTATGGTTTTTACATTTTTAACACAAAGGTTTTTTTACATCGTAATCTTTATGTGGAATTTATTTGGGGATAAAGTGTAAAGTTAGAAATAATGGAATAGGCTGGACACAGTGGCTCATGCCTGTAATCCCAGCAATCTGGGAGGCCGATGCAGGCAGATTACCTGCGGTCGGGAGTTCGAGACCAGCCTGACCAATATGGAGAAACCCTGTCCTACTAAAAATACAAAAAATTAGCTGGTCCTAGTGGCACATGCTTGTAATCCCAGCTACTCCAGAGGCTAAGGCAGGAGAATCACTTGAACCCAGAGGCGGAGGTTGCGATGAGCTGAGATCATACCATTGCACCCCAGCCTGGGCAACAAGAAGAACAAAACTTCATGTCAAAAAAAAGAAAGAAAAAGAAAAAAAAAAGAAATAATGAAATAATCAATTATTCATCTATAATTTGTGATGCCATCTCTATCCTCCATTAAATTGATATGGATGGATAGATGGATAGATATAGAGATAGAAATAGGTGTGTGTGTGTGTGTGTGTGTGTCTATTTCTGCAATATCTCTTTTATTCCATTAGTCTGTATGATCATTGCATTTTATTACATTCTCACAAAAATGCAAACGCCGTGAAAATTGCCTCAGTTCTACTAACGCCTGGAATGGTGTCTGGCACATACAAAGTACTCAAGAAATACACATTATTGCTCGAGTGGACCACTCCTGTACCAGGTCATTTCTGGTTCTGCTTTTTAAAAATTCACTTTTATTGAGTATAATTTACATAGAGCAAAACCCTCCTGTCTTAGTGGCCAGGTCGAATTTGACAAATACATACAGCTGGAAAACCACCATAACCAAGATATGGAATAGTCCCATCACCACAAAAAAACCATGACCAAGATATAGAATAGTCCCATCACCGCAAGAAAACTCTGTCGTGGCTTTCTTTTCAATTAATTTTTTTATTTTAAACTGTGGTTTTTAAAAAACACATACCATTAAATTTGCCGCCTTTTTGATTTTCAAGCATACAGTTCAGTAGTGTTAAGAATATTCACATTGCTGTGCAACAGCTCTCCAGAACCTTCTCATCTTGGAGACCTGAAACTCTATGTCAGTAGAGCAGTCCCTTTTCTCCCTTACTCCAGCTCCTGGGAAACTATCATTTTCCTTTCTGTTTCTATAAATTTGGCTACTTTAGATCCCTTATGTAAATGAGATCATTCACGATTTATCTTTTGTGACTGTCTAATTTCCTTTAGCATAACTTCCTCAAGGTTCATGCATGTTGTCACATGTGACAGAATTCCATTCCTTTTATGGCTGAATAATATCTATCCCACTGTGTCTATCAAGTTCTTTTGTAGCTGACTCCTACCCCACCCCTAAGTCCTGATCTTTTTTCTGTCTCTATAGTTTTACTTTTTCCTGAATGTTATATAAAAGGAATCCTACAGTATGTTTATGGTATATAGGCTTTTGAGTCCAGCTTGTTTTACTCAATAAAATGCATTTGAGGTTCACCCATGCTGTTGTGAGTACCACTACTCCATACTTTTTTATTATTGAGTGATATCTCATTATATGGCTATATCCCAGTTTGTTTCTTCATTTCTCAGCTGCAAATAAACTTGAGTCGTTCTCAATTTTAATTATTGCAGCTTCATAACACTTTTTTTCTTTTTCCTTTTTTTGAGACCAAATCTTGCTCTGTCATCCAGGCTGGAGTACAGGTGCACAATCATGGCTCACTCCAATCTCCGATAGCTGGGTTCAAGCAATTCTCCCACCTCAGTCCTCCAAGTAACTGGGATTACAGGCATGCGCCACCATACCTGGCTAATTTTTATATTTTTAGCCAGGGTGGTCTTGAACTCCTGACCTCAAATGATCCACCCTCCTCAACCTCCCGAAGTGCTGGGATTACAGGCGTGAACCACCACACCCAGCCCATAATGCATTTTTATAGTGAAACCATCTAATAAGCTGCCAAATGTATACCAGTTGTAGCCATCACTAGAGGAGAGTATCCCTAGAATATGGAGGAGGGAGGAACCAACTTCTAACAGATTCAAGAGCTTGAGTGATGTGGAGCACTTGTGAAAAACAGCCAGGTCCTACCAATAAAACCAGACACAGCAGACTCACAGGCAGCGTGGTGGGGAAGGGCACAGGGTGTTAAGGGTGTAGGCTCTGGAGATGAGGAGGTCTGGGTATTGCTCTTCCCTCTAACATTTCCTTGCTGAGTGATTGGGGCAACCTATTCACCTGCTGGAAGACTTGGCTTCCCACCTGTAAAATGGGGAACATGAGTGTATGCAATAGTCTGAATGTTTGTGTCCCTCAGAAACTCCTATGTTGAAATCCTCACCCCCAAGGTAACAGTATTAGGAGGTGAGACCTTTGGGAGGTGATTAAGTCATAGAGGTGAAGCCCTCATGAATGTTATTTGTGCCTTTATGAAGGGAACCCTGGAGAGCTGCCCTGCCCCTGCTGCCATGTGAGGACACCGTGAGAAGGAACTGTCTATGAACCCAAAAGTGGGACCCTCACCCAACATCAAATCTGCTGGCACCTTGATCTTCGACTTCTCAGCCTTCAGAACTGTGAGAAACAAACTTTTCTTGTTTATAAGCTACCCAGTTTAAGGTATTTTGTTAGGAGCTTGAGCGGGCTAAGACATAGCATGCTCCTCATGTGAAGTAGTTAGTGCAGTTGCTAGGTCAAAGTAACTGTCTGATAATTGATACTCTTTTATTAATTATCATCTTAGCAAAGGTAGGCTGGGTCTTGCAAAAGAAATTCACATAGGACCAAGTCCAGCCGTGTTTCTTCTGAAGAAAGTGTGCAAATGATGCAGGTAATTGCAGAGGTTTTGAAACACGACTGCAAATTCTTTGACATTCCTCCCTTACAGAGATGGGCCTGATATGGTTTGGCTGTGTCTGCACCCAAAATCTCACCTTGAATTGCAATCCAAATCGTAATTCCCACATGTTGCCAGGGGGTGGGGGGTGGGGGCAGAATCTTGTGGGAGGTGATTAGATCATGGGGGAAGTTTCCCCATACTGTTTAATGATAGTGAGTGAGCTCTCAAGAGATCTGATGGCTTTATAAGGGGCTTTTCCCCCCTCACTCTCTCACTCTGCACTTCCCTCTCCTGTCACCATGTGAAGGACATGTTTTCTTCCCCTTTCTGCCACGATTGTAACTTTCCTGAGGCCTCCCTAGCCATGCAGAACTATGAGTCAATTAACCCTCTTTTCTTTACAAATTACCCAGTCTCAGGTATTTCTTCATAGCAGCATGAGAACAGACTAATACAGGGCCTGTGTTCTCTCAGCTGGAATCTGGGTGGGCTTGCATTGGCTTTCATTCCATCCAGCAGGGCAGAAGTGACACCATGTGATTTTGCAGGCTGGCTCAGAGAAGGCCATGTGTCTTTCACTATGTTTGCTCCGGGACCCCCTGAGCCATCATTAACTGCCTAAATACCCTGAAGCCTGAAGCCACAGTGCTGGTGAGACCACATGATGTTACCACACGGAGGCCCTGATATCCATAGAAAGACAGGGAGATCTGAATAGGTGTCCCAGCCCAGGTACCAGATTGATAAGTGAAGAAGCTTCCAGATGATTCCAGATCACAACCATTTGAGTCACGTCTACCCTTTGGGTCTTCCTAGATGAGGCCCCAGACATCATGGAGACAAACCGTCTCCTCTGTGCCATACCCAAATTCCTGATCCACAGAATTTGTGCATGCAACAATGATGGGTATTTTGTGTCACTAAGTTTTGGGTTATTTTGCTATATAGCAATTGATAACCGCACAAAGTTCTAGAAGGAATCTATAGAAGAAGAAAAAGGAAGCCAAAATAATAAGATTTATCGATGTTCCACCAGCAGCTGGTAAAAGCCTCCCACCCACCCACCAGAGGGCCCTCATGCATGGGGATTGGGAGAATTCACCAGGCATTTTTGCAGCCTCAGAGAAATAATTCCCAAGAATGCATAACTTTGCTCCCTCTGCTTTTGTGCCTACTGAAAACCAATGGATGACTTAACCATGATGACCAGGAATATTCCAGGTCCTGGAGAAAGTAGATCAGTTCCGTAAACCAATAACCCCACTTTCCAGTTTGTACATCAGTCTCTTGGGACTCTGATACATGTGAATTAACCCCGAGCTTCTGGACCACCTTAGCAGTACAGTGGAAGGATCATGGGCTGAATGTCAGCTCAGGGTCTAAATCCTGGTCCTGCTGCTTAATAACTGTGTGATCTTGGGCAAGGTGCTTGGCCTTTGTTTCAGTTTCGTTGTCTCTAAAATGGAGTCAAGAACGTCTTCTTCATACAATCATTATGGAGGTGAAATGAGATGCCATCTGGAAAAGGCTAGCACGGTGTGTGACTCATCATAAACTCACTGCTGATGTCATCCTTCATTTCTCTCCCCACCTCCGGCAAAGGTGCAGGGTAGTTTCTAGACCACAGTGACAAGCCCTCCCAAATCATCCCAACACCCTTTCCCCTGCTCCAGGCGTTAACCCTCAGAGACCCTGGCTATGGGAGCCTAGTGTGTTCCTCTAGGATCCTCCACCTCTGGCCACAGTAATCCTGGCACACACAGAGGTTGTTGGTATGGCTGGCACCAGACTGACTTCCTCTATGGACTGCTCCTGCCCCTACAGGTTCTGACTTGAAAGTTTGAGAGGGGCTCAACCAGGAGCTGACTGGGGATCCGTCACCGGGATGACAGCATGCAGTCCCTGAAGGCAAATAGCCCTGTCCCATCAATTTGCAGGAGTGGAGAGAAGACAGGAGTTTGCGAAATTACAGCCCCATCAGGCTGCCATCATCTCCTGCAGCTCATGAAAGTGATCAACAGCCCTTCTGCTCTCATTTTAAAGATGAAACAGGAGGAAGAATGACTCCACTGGATTGCAGCCCAAGCCATTGGTGGCCCTGAATGCCAGAAAATGTGATGGATTGAGTGCCCAAGATACAGAAAGAAAACATGAATCTCTACATTTCACTGGACAAAGCCAGAGTCACATTCAAGGAGGCCTGTGGTCCCTTTGTCTCCCAGCCTCAGAGTGGATCCCTGTGCTCCCTTGCAGGGTCCAAGTCCACGCTCTGGATCAGTTTCAGGACAGCAGGGAAAAATCTGTTTTGTTCAACACATATCGGGCACTCAGTAAATATGAAAGAATGCTTGTTCTGTCTTTCTGGCTATGCAATCTTGGGCAAGTCACCTTAGATAAGTCAAATGGCCTGCCTGAGCCTCGATTTCCCCATCTGTTAAATGAGACTAGGGATATCTACCACCCTACAGTTATTGCAAAGATGATATGACATCGTATGAGGCAAGCACAGTATCTGGTGTATATTATAAGGCGCCCAAGTAAGGAAGATGGCAGGTGGGAGACTCAGGTCATAACCCCAAAGCCAGAGGAGCAGGACAAGAAACAGAAGCCCAGGCAGGGCAGGGGGCTGGCTGCATGGCATAAAGTCCTGAGGTGTTTGCAAAGATGGCTCTACTCTGGCTCACCATTTTTACTCTCTGCACCCCCTCTCTTGTCCGAGTCCCATCTGCCTCAGACGGACCATACAGAAGGCTGTGACATGTGCTTGGCGTATTCTTCATCTCAGTGGCATAGGAAAGGTATTCAAGAAGGAAATCCCTTTGTCAGGAATGGTTCTGAAGGTGTCACGGAGGAAGGGGCATCTGTACAGGCCTGTGACAGACAGAGGCCTGTACACTGTACAGGCCTGTTGATCACTTTCATGACAGACAGGGCATGGCTGGTGGGACAGGAAGTCAGGCATGTGTCCAGGCACACCTTACCTGGAGGCTCCAAAAGACCAGGCTGAGGACTCCACAATCACCAGAGCAACGGGGAGTTTCGGCAGCCTCCTGGGCAGAAGAGTGATCCCTGGAAAGAATTCCTTAGCTTTGTTAAACAGTCCGCGTTTCAATTCCTCCACAAAAGAGGGTCAGCAGTTCCATGCTAGTCCCTGGAGCAGAAAGGAGAAAACTAGGAGGGACAAGACCGGAAGAACTCCACCCCCAGTCACAAACCCCAGCTCTCCTCTCTAAGGGCACCAGGCCCCCGAGGAGAGTCACTTCACTGCTTCCAGCCTCGGCCTCCTCATCTGTTTCCCGAGATGGCTGTGAAAAGATCCAATGCGGCAACACTGAGAGGACCCCGCGCAGGCCCCCATGGCAGCAAGAGCAAGCAAGCCTGCGTCTGCGTGAACACAGAGGCGTGGGCAATCCGGTGGGATAAGTTAATTTAAAAGAAGGAAGAGAGGGGCCAGGAGGGCCTGGAAGTTCAGGCTGCTGGATAAGGGTGTCACCAGAGGGCTCTGGGAAGTTTTCTGGGAGTGATTGCTCCTAAAAGTTACTGATGGTGGGCAGGAGATCATATTATTCTTTGCCCCAGAATTCTTCTCCTGTCCTTTCCTAAGTTCCCCCCAAAGTCCCAAGGGAGTTGTTGGGTGAAAGATAGTGGAGGAGGGCTTCTTCTTTCAGCGGGGGATGAACTGATGGCTGGCTTGGACTTTCCCTGGGCAAAAGCTGTCCGATTACAGATCCCATCTGGGCATGGGGTTCCTGAAGATGCCCCTCCTCTCATGGCCAACATGACATCAGGACCATAAAGTCATCCTGTTTCCTCAGAGACAACAAACAGAGAGATGGGTGTGAGGTCCAAGCCCCAGCAGCACGATCTGGGATTTGTGTCGAAATGAAATCCAGGGTCCAGAAAGCACACGCTGCAGCCCGGCAGTCCCTGGCCTTGGCAGCTGGCCAGTATCCCAGAGCCGCTGGCACCGACTGGCTTTCTTCTGAAATAGGCTGGGTCTTTGCAGAACAAGGAGGGGGGATGAGCCCAGCATCCACCTGTCAAACCTCAACTCAGGAGTTATTAAGCCTGACGGTCCTGCAGGAGCCAGGCAAGATCTGCTTAAAAAAAACAATGAGGAAAAGAAAATGGAACTTATGACTCGCAGCTTTTCACTGAAACCTCCTGCAGCAGCTCCCCAGCTGCTGTCTCCTCCACCTCCAGGCTGGCTCCTGCCCACCCTCACCGTGCTGCCAGATGCGCCTTTCCAAACTGCAGCTCTGGTCAAGTCATTCCTCAGTTCAAAAAGTCTGCTGTGGCTCCCTAGTACCTAAAGAAGTACCTGCATACCTGCCCCCATGCATTCCAGGCCTCGCTCCCTCGAGACCAATCTCAAATGCTGCCTCCTCCAGGAAGTCTCTCCTGGTTTCCTTGGAGCCATTTGGGACCACTCCCCTTCCCAACCCCTATCAGTCTTCACTTGTTCCAGAGCCCAACCCAAGGCCTAGGGTGTGTCCTGCTCCGAGGGCCCCCTGGAGCAGGACACAGAGCCGAGGAAGACACAAGGAAAAGGAAGTCCTTTTCGTTGAAGAGCTGATGGCTCCCCCAGGAACCTGCCTACCCCTCACACACACAGACAGATACACACACTGACATCTGGGAAATAAAGAATATAGTCACAGGGACAACGGCCTCACCAAACCCAAGAGGCCGGGGACACCAAATACCAGGAAGCTGGTGTCTGTGTGTGGGGATGGCTGGGGTGGCAGGAGGGGTGATGGGCATAGCCAGGGGCCAGGGGCCAGGGGCCAGGGGCTAGGGATATGCCAGGATGACAAATCTCAATCAAACTATAGATTTTTTTTCTTTTTTCTTTTTTTTTTTTTTTGAGATGGAGTCTCCCTTTATCCCCCAGGCTGGAGTGCAATGGCACAATCTTGGCTCACTGCAACCTCTACCTCCCAGGTTTAAGCGATTCTCCTGCTTCAGCCTCCCAAGTAGCTGGGATTAGGTGCACGCCACCACGCCTGGCTAATTTTTTGTATTTTTAGTAGAGACAGGGTTTCATCATGTTAGCCAGGCTGGTCTCGAACTCCTGACCTCAGGTGATTCGCCACCTCAGCCTCCCAAAGTGCTGAGATTATAGGCGTGAGCCACCGCACCTGGCCAAAACTACGGAATATTAAAACTAAAGGATATCTTGGACAATCCAGTCAAATCATATTCACACAAAGAAAGTGAGGCTCAGAGGGGCGTCCGGCATAGATTTCCAGTTAGAGGGCGAAGGAGTCTCATTTAATTCATTCGGTCATTTGGTCATCTGTTCTTTCAACCATTCCACCACTTTACTAAGCCCCTGTTAGATTCTGGTGCTCATGCCAGACTCTGAGCACATAGAGTTGAAGAAGAAACAGCCCTGGCACCCACGGGGCTGAGAGTGCATGAGGCTGACAGTGCCGGGCTGGAGGTCAGTCTGCAATAGATGGAAGCAGAGGAGGGAGTGCTGCTGGCGGTGGCTACATAGGTGGACAAGAAGTGATCCCGGAAGGCTTCCCAGAGGAGGTGATGTCTGGGCTGTGTATAAGAAATGTGTAGGAGTTGCTGCAGTGTCAAAGTAAAATTGACAGTGGACTCTGTGCATATGGACTCGACCCTGCTCTTCCCTACAGGATATTTACATCTCAATGCTGCCTGAAGAAAGGGTAGTTGGAAGAAAGGGTCCCTGTCACCCTGGGCTGGTCCATCCCTGTAAAGCCACAAGCCTGAGGCCATATAAAGCATTGGGTTGACTATGGGATTAGAAAGGCCCTTTGTGACTTGGAGAAAGGCCCTCTTAGCAGTCAGAGTGAGACCGACTGGGAACCCTGGGGAAGATCTTGCATTAACTAATCAGCTTCACACTGTCAGGCTTGACTGCAAGTGGAAATGACCTTAGGGTTCACTGAGTCGTTTTACAGATGAGGAAACTCAAGCCCATACAGGGAGAGCCCCTTGCCCAAGGCTACACAGCAGGTCAATGGCAGAGCTGGAACTTAAAGCAGGTTTCTCAACTCCCAGGCCAGTGAACAGGGGGGTGGGGAATATTGTCGTTAAAGAAAATGGTCAAGTTTGTTCTTTACAAAAGTCCCAAGGGAATTAATGTCTTCATAAAACAGAGAAACAAACAAGAAACAGCAAGAACTTGGTTTGAAAATCTATAATCAGGAATGGATATAGATGTTAAGGGTGACTCAAGACAATTTGTGAAGCTTCAATTTGTAAACCTCTGTATGAGTTTCAATAGATTCCCCTTCCTCCAGGAAGCCTTCTCTGATGCCCCTCCAGCTGGATTGGTGTCTCCAGCTGATACTCTGGTGCAACCTATCATGTGTCCTTCTCTATAATTAAATTTGATAGACTGTACTGTAATTGTCTGTCTCAAGAGACAGACAATTTCCACAAGACTGTAATAAGCTCCTTGAAGGCAGGAATGGTGTCTCATTTATTGCTATGCTCCCATTTACCCAGCATATAGCAGATGCTCAGTAAACATTTGTTAAGTTAATGTCTGGACACTTAAAAAAAGTGATGTTTCTTCCTAAAGACAAGGACAAAGAAAAACAGAGCCTGTACTCTTCCATGAATTGAATCTCCATCTATCCATCCTTTCATCCCTCCCTTCCTCCATCTATCCATTCATCATCTTTCTCTCTCTCCTTTTGTCCCTCCTTTCCTCCCTCACTCCTTCTTTCCATCCATCCATCTATCCATCCATCCATCTATCCATCCATCCATCATCCTTCATCATCCATCCATCATGCATCCAACATTTCTTGAGCACCACCAGAGGCTGACCCCTGAGTTAAAAAGGGGTATGAAGCTTGTTCTCTGAGTGGAAAGCTCTCTGTTTGCAGGAGCCTTCCCTGAAAACCATCATCAATGTTTTAGAGAAGATAGCAGAGTAATTTAGAGATGTGACTTAATCAATATTTCATGGTCCCTGAAATCCATCTTTGTTAAATGACCAACAAAAGACTGTGGCCAGGGAAGTCCACTGACAGGCCGAGGGGAGAAGTTCAGGGGGACATTGATGGGGAATAAACTCACCTGCTGAGGGGGTGGGCTGTGGGACCATCAGGAACCTTTCTGTTCTTACTAATCATCTCACTGACAATGAAGGCAGTGTCCCTCTCCCAAAGCTGCACACAGGGATGACAGGGCTCAGATAATGGCGTAACAAATGTTCCCTGCAGAAGGCATTGGTACAGGCTCGACCCTGACCTGCCTGCCATGTGGACCATCCCCACTGATGACCCCCTGTTCCCCTGGAGAGTTTGACTGAGGGGGCAGTAATGTTAATAGCTGGCTATTCTTTGCAGCAGCACACACCTTCACAGCCTTTTCTCCTTTGAGCCCTTTGAGGATCCCCAGAAGGAGTTATTAGTATTCTTCCCTTTTCCCAGATCAGCAAACAGAGGTTCAGGAAGGTGAGCTGACCTGACCAAAGTGATAAAGTTTGCAGCTGTCAGCAGGAAGGCAAATCTCAGTTCCTGACTGATCAACCCCCTAACCAGACCTTTTGGAGCTGTGACTTAGAATCAGGATATAATAAAATCCAAAATGGCATCTTCCAGTTCAGATCCAGAGTGAACACAGCTCAGTGTTGGCCCAGAAGTTAGGAGCAATGTCAAGACTTAGAACTAAGCCCCAGCCTGGGGTTTCAGCACCCAAGCTGAGGATGGGGGTGTAGACGCCTTCTGAGCCGGGACCTGCCTTGCTCATGTGCAAACACCAAGGCTAACAGGGTCCTTCTTAGTCACAGCTCTGGATCATCCATTTCAAAGCAAAAAGGAATTTGCGAGGGCTACCAGCTGTCATTTTTGTAATGAAATTTGCTTTCAAAGCCCAGGGCCATGCTAATGACAAAGTAAAGCAAACTCAGAAGGGGTAGGAGGAGTAGGCTCAGGCAAGTGGGCAGGGAAATGCCAAGAAACCTCATGTGGGGCTGAGCACCACAGTCATGACTGAGAGGCCTACGCGCATGCACACGTATGATGCATGCATGCACGCACACGTACCCACACACTAACAGACAACGCGACAGCAGGGAAAGGGACTCCAGTGCTCAGTTCCAGAGACCTGGAATCTGATTCCAGCTCTGCCGCGGATGCATTGAGTGCCCTAACATCTCCGTGCCTCAGTTTCCTCATCTGTAAAACGGGATGATAATAGCACTTATCTTTCGGGTTGTTAGACCAGTGTCTGGCCACATCAAGTGTCAAATGAGTGTAAATTAAAATAAAGTAATTAATCCCCTGAGTGGCTTTAGTGGGTAACTACTGGCCTATTGCAATGGTTAAAGCATTGATCCTGGGTGTGTCTGTGAGGGTGTTGTCAAAGGGGGTCAACATTTGAGTCAGTGGGCTGGGAAGGGCAGACCACCTTCCATCTGTCTGGGCACCATCTAATCAGCTGGCAGCGCAACTAGAACATAAAGCAAGCAGAAACATATGAAAAGACTAGACTGGCCTAGCCTTCCAGCCTACAGATTTCTCCTGTGCTAGATGCTTCCTGCCCTTGAACACTGGACTCCAAGTTCTTCAGCTTTGGGACTCGAACTGTCTCTCCTTGCTCCTCAGCTTGCAGATGGCCTTTTGTGGGACCTTGTGATCATGCGAGTTAATACTTAA